>BSBK01001577.1:2500-280000 GCA_027943335.1 Chamaecyparis obtusa
GCAAGTTGACATGAAAATTTGAACAAGTTATATATATTATATCAAAAATATGTAAGAATAGAATCTGTATAAAATTGAATTTAGTTTCTAAGATAATATGCATTTTTTGAAAATAATTATTCTATATGCTGAAAATTTCAAATTTCAATGTAGTAGTACAAAAATTTTAGGGAAAAAATAAGAAGTACGTGGATGTCTGATCACTTTAAACACAATCAAATGATACTTTTTTTTACAAGATTCTATATATAAGTAGTAGACTCATGTCTGGATGTGACACATATTCTTTGTAATTTTTTTCCTAGTAAATAATTAATTATGATTTTTCTTCTACAACTTTTCCAAAATACAAAAACTCTCATGTCTGACCACATTAACTCAGTCCAAACTTTATCAAATTGAAAAGTTTTTTTTATTTTTCTTGTATTATGAAAAGCATAGAATGTGACACATGTTTTGGATTTCACAATGTTATACAGTTTGAAAGTAATAGCTATTTTTTTATAAGTCTATCAATCAGGACTAGAAAGATAACAAGTAGGTGTATGTCTGACCACATTAAACAAAATCAAATGACAATATTTTTTATAAGATTCTAGATAAAAGTAGTAGACTCGTGTCTCGATGTGATCTATATTTTTTTGTATTGTTTTTCCAAGTAAATAATTAATTATAATTTTTCTGCTACAAATTTTCTTGAATTTAAAAAACTCCCATTTCTAACCACCTTAACTTAGTCTAAACTTCATCAAATTGAAATAATTGTTTCCTATTATTTGTATTAGGTGAAGCATATAAAATGTGATCTATATATCAAATTTCAAAAATGTTATATTGTTTGAAAGTTATAGTTGTTTTTCAAAGAGTCTATCAATCAGGACTCTTTGGCATACCATGATCCTACACATACCCTTTTACCTAGACCCAGTTAATGTTGTTCAAGTTTTGGGTAGCAAAAAACCTAAGGTTATTATGCATCTCCTTCAAGATTTATTTTACGAAATATTTTAATCTTAAAGATTTATGATTAAAGTTATGATAAGGTTTTAAGTATAATTGAATGTATAAAGTGTTTGAATTTTCAATTTTTTTTTGGTAAATCTGTAAAATATTTTTATGCTAGTGAGATTTGACTATTTTTATTACATTGTTTAAGTTATTAAGCATGATTGTGTAATAGATTTTTCTTATTTATTTGGTACAAAAATATTTGACAAATTAACTTTTGTATTCATTTTTTTTCTTCTCACAATTGTCATCAACATGAAAGAAACTCATAGTAAGTAGAATAAACAAAGTCAATGCCTACAAAAGTTAAATAATTATTCTATGTAATAAATTCTCTCCCATGCTCATTTTCAAAGTTCTAATCCACCATTTCTTCCAAAAGCATTCTTGTCTATTCTATCCTTGCCAAAAAATTTAAGTTTTTTGTTAATTATTGTTAAGTGTGTTTTAGATATCATGTGTCATAAACCATATGCTTGCTTAGCTTCCTGATTTTCATTATCTTTACAATTGATATTGAATTTCTAAAATAAAATTATTTTATTTTTAAATTCTTTTCTAATGGACCTTGAAATAGATCAATTAAAGAACAAATAGTTTTTGATTATGTAACTTAAAAATAGGTTCTGGAGGGACTCAAAACCCTTTAATAGTAAAGAAGCATAAGAAATAAACACTACAAATCAAACAAACAACGCAAGCCTAGCAACCCTAAGAAAAAATGTTGCCCAAAAGATAAGCATAGAACAAGGTAGAAAAAGACCAGATGAAAGACAACTACTGACAAAATAGAGAAAAGTAATAAATAAAGAATAGACTAGGCCATCTCTTTAAGAGATTTAAATGCTTGAGCCTCCACTTGGGATGTTTCCATCATGACTTTTATAGGTCCATATCCTCCACAGGCACAGTCTCAACCATCCTCTTTAGGTTCCCCCTTGTCCTTTTGCTAGGGATCAAGGGCTTTGGGTCCTTTTCCTACTCCAACATGATCAACTATTTCTCCTTGCGAGCCTTCTCAAGATTTCCCACCAAGAGATTCATGAAGTCATCAATCAGCTTGTTACTTTTATGACTCTGGGACAACACTGTTTGAATTTTTTTTTCCCACTTTTCATAGTGTTTTCAATTTGGTTATGCTTATCGTCATTATCATTCTTCAGTTGCTCCAAATCCCCTATCGTCTTCTTGAGACCCTCAAAAACATATAATTTCTCTTGCAAGGTCCATATACTCTGGCCAGGGGACACCACCTATATCTTCCATTGCACTAGTAGGGCCATGTAAAGTACACCCTACTAATTGACTCTCCAGAACCTTAATTTTGTTGGCCATACCTTTTTTCTTGATCTTAATTACTATGATTTTGTCTCACAACCAATTGAAGAGGGAAAATGAGTTAATCATTTTTTTGGCTCTATCCATGCCCACAAAATCTCTATAATCATCTCGATTAGGCTCAAAATTCTTAGATTTGGGTCTTAATTCCAGTGATGACTCGACTTTGTCCTCCCTAGGAGTGTCAACCTTATGAATCTGAGTGTTGTTGGCACCACAACAAGGAATCACTTGAATATCCACTTGAAAATCCCTATCCTTATCCTCCTCAACCACATTCCTATTATTATTCTCCATCACATCCATGTCCACCTCACCAACTGTAGAAACGAAAGCAGGGTTTGTACTAGCATAAAGTTTAGAGGCCTTTTGCTTCACCTTATCTTTTCCTATTGAGCCTACTTTCGAAAGTGATTTGGGGGTAGTTTTTATCTCCATGGAAGGGACATAATCCTCATCATTAGTCTTCCTTTCCTTTCCTTTCTCCTTCTTCCTAACTTTTCCTTTACTCTATGGATTTTTCTTTTCTTCAAATAGGGGTTCCTCATCATCATTTTTTGATTTAGTTTCCTCATCCCCAACCAAAATAGTCTATACCCCCTACTGTAGTATCATCACCATCTGAAGGATTGATAGGGTTATAAGGGGATGACATGGCTTTATAATGGTCAAAAATAAGGATAAGTAGACCCTAATGCAAAATGGGGTTTTTTAATGGGGTTCTTTCTATGGCTTTTAAAACTAACTTTCAGAGAGGACCAAAGATAAAAAGACAACAAAATGTTATTCCCATGTCAAAAATGATTTAATAAAACAAAGTGGTGTCCAAAAGATCTAGTATATCATCCATTTAAGGTAACATATTGTCATTATTATAAGGTCCAAGATTACAGAGGCAGGGGGGATGAGTCCATAATCTACCATTTCCAAAATTTTCATTAATCATTCAACAACATTTTTCTACTTATAACTTGTGTAGCAATAAATAATGAAATAAGTGAAATCATCAAAACATGCAATACAAAAAAATGAGTATTTTTCTCGTGGAAACCCTTGGTTAGAGGGAAAAACCATGATGGGAATTAGTACGTGCAAATATTTTCACTCTTCTGAAGCATGTCCTATTAAAGGCTTAGCCTTGTTAGGAGCTTTATAAATGATTTTTCAAGAGCAAGACCCTATTAGGAGTCACCCAGTTAAGGGATTTACCTCTAGCTCTTTTAGGATATTTACCTTATTAGGAGTAACTCGGTTAAGAGATTTAGAACCCTAATTAACGAGCCACCTAGGTAGAGGATTTCAATTCAAGACTTGTAAGGATCTACCCAGTTAATGAATTTTCTTGGAGAACCTATTAGGATTTTACAAGTACAATGGCCTCACAATAGCACCCCTCATTTTCTAGTACAGATCCAATTAAGCTCAAACTTATGCTTCTTGCATGCTATCTTCACCCTTCTCTCGATCGCACCGCGACATTCATGATATACTGCTTTGCAATTTGTCAATCTAATATAAATATCTTTTTCCCTCACTACGGTAGTCACCGCCTTAGAAAAAATGTATTACATTTAAATTTCACCATTTGAATCTTTCACTCTTCACCCTAGCTTGTCAAAACATATTACCAAAATAATAAAATGCATTTACAAATCTGTGTCAGCCTCCAAATGCACTTGCACAATGATTAGATCAAGAATAGTCAAACTCCTTAACTTTTCCAACAAGCTTTCAAAAGCTTTATAAATTTGATCACCTTGAACAATGTGAGATAAAGTCATCATTACAAATCAAATCTACCATGTCACCAAGACACCTAGAACATGAAAATATTTATCAAAAATACTAGATAAGAGATTTGAGAGAATTTAGAGTAGCTGAATTGCGCAGATCGCTCATAAAAGAAAAGAGGAAATTCTGAGTCAGAGTCCATGTCTAGCATTGATAGAGGTCTTAAAGTTACTATAGAGAATGACACCATCAAAAGTCTTCTGGGAGTGAATAATGTGTCAAGGGGTTAAGAGGTTTTAATTTTTTTTACTAATGTTAGTATGCCACTGCATAGACAGATGCAAATGAGAGAAGTTGCTAGTCTACAAGGAGAATCATTGTCTATAGAAAATATAGGCACCCAAGGAAACCATCAACATGGTGAGTCAATTTTTTTCCCTTTAAGCTATTGTTTACTGAGATTGTTGTTGAAATAGTATAAGAAATTACAAACAATATTGAAGGAAGTGAAGAATTTTGAAGAAGAAGAGTTTGTAGAAAGATCAGAGTGTTAGATTACAAAGATATTATAGTGGTAAGTTCAAGCTTCTTTTTTGAGGCCTTTATATTAGTCATAAGTCATAGTGAAAGAGGGTAAAAGTACAAACCCGTGTCACACTTTTATGAAAGAAAAGGTTAACAACACCAAAACTATTCAACTTCAACGACATAAAAGTGGCATTTGTGTTAGAAATTTGAAGATGATGTAAATTAATGAAATGTGTAAAACTAGATGAAGTTTATGGCTATTATTTTTTAAAAATTATTTGAACAAGAATTGGTGTAGTTTTTAAAACTTTAAAACTTTATTTTTTGATTACTGAAAAATGCTTAAAATCAAGGGTCTAATTCCCACCAAAAAAATATATGTAAACAATATTTTTGACCCCTAATTTCAAAATATGTTTTAGATGACATGTATAGCTAGTGCATAAAAAAAGAAAGATTGGTTTCTAATGTACATATTTTCTCTATTATAACTATTCAAAGTCAAACTTACTTGAAATCAATAGTTTTCATCTCCTGCCCAATTTCCCCTATCAAATATACACCATTTAGAAAAAAAATTATATATTCTTGAAGACAACTCTCTCCTCTAGTGTTAAATCTAATTTTTAAATTTTTCTGATATGATTTAGTATTTTTTCATTTTTTTGAAGCAGCGTCTTCTTGAATGTTAAAATATGTACTTGCAGTATTTTAAAATTATAATATACTAGATCTAATGAAAACACTATAAAACATATATGAAAATAATCTTGACTCTGAGCTCTAAAAAATGGTATTTTAAAAGAAAAAAAAAAGTTGAGTTTTTATAAAGAAATCAGCTGCAGAAGTGAGAAATTATGCAATTATACAAACTTTGCTAATTTGGCTGCCTCATGGGATGTCACACAAGTAGTTTTAGCTAGACTTGGTTTGGCCAAACTAGGTTTGGTCAAAACCCCTTGGATATATATGAATCAATTCTTCATTGATCTAATATATTACACTTATATTCACTCAATTTGCTTGTTTGATTGGACCCATTTTAGCCAAAACTTGTCTACCACGTTGATGCCACATTGTGTTGTGTATGTTCCACACACGCTTAGTCGTACAGTGTTCGACCAAACCATGTACGACTGAAAGTACATTCAGACGAAACCCATCGGTTGTCCTCTACTAGGATATAACTTTGTACTTTTACCCAAGAAAATATTCATTTGAAATTTGCCCAATAAAAAAGCTAGAAGTAAAAAGAAAAATATGATAATTTTTTGAGCTATTAAAGATAAATTACTATAGAAAAATTAAGTGGAAATAAAGTGAGTTTAATTTATTTCAATGAGAAAAATTGGAAAAAGAGTAAAGAAAGAAAAGGATAATTTAAAAGAAGAATTGATGAATGTTAAAAAATGCAATTTAAAATTGATAACAAATTTAAAATAGTTTGGAAAGGAAAGATATGAATATCTATGTGAAATTGATGATCTAGAATTTTTTTTGGATAAAGTTAAAAATAAAAATGAAGAATTTGTAAAGAAAAGTTAAAGTTGTTTGATGATGTTGAGAAAAAAAGAGTTTTAGATGAAAAATTGAAGAAATTGGAAGAGGAAAATAGTTTATGTACAAAAAGGAAATATCAAATTTGAAAGAAGAAAACAATAAACTAAGTCAATCACTTGTAGCAAGAAATGAATGTATAAAGTCAAAACCAATGGTTCATGATGTTTCATGTAGTACAAAAGATTTGTGTACTTCATCTAACAAGTGTGATTCTGCTAAAGTTGTTTGGAAAAAAGAGTGAATATGAACATGTTATTGAATGTGTTTATGATAAAGAATGTAAGAAAGAAATTAACATTGTGTTTGCAAATATTGTTAGTGGTGATAATAAAAATGTTTGTTAGAATATTATAAAAAATTGGTTATAAAGGTCAGGGATTAGGAGAGTGTGAAAAAGAAATTAGAGAGCCTATTGAGCCAATAATAAGACCAAAGTATGAAGGACTAGGTTATACCACAGATAAACAAAATTATGTTAGGGGTGGTTGTGAGAAGTGGAGTCCCACTTTTGGGCAAAAAGTGGAAGTGTTTTCTCTGTTTTTCAAATTTTTTGTCAATTGATGTCTAAATTTGAGAGACCTAGAGACTGAATCTCAAAAAAAAATAGTAATATAAAATGTAGTGCTTGGAGTCTTCTTTTAAAATGTGTAATTTATTTAAATATCCACAAGGTATAAATTTATTTTTAATAAGACTTTTTAAAAACCTCTTTTTCAAAATGTCTCTTCAGGACCATACCATAGCCGTGTACGACCACCATATTTTGACCTAAATAAATAATTGTTTACAAATCTTTCTGAGAAAATATACCTAAGACACCAAATATTGATAAGCATATTTTTTCTTAATTTTTATTGAATCATTTTTTTTAATTAATTTTTAATTGACTATAAAGAACATTTTCAAAACCTCTAGTCTACGACCATTATAATTTGATGAAAATTTTATATTTTTCATTTTTTTTAATCTTCAAGAGAATTATATGTAGGTTTCTGTCATATAATTTATTTTTCAAAACACTTAAAAACAAAAAAAATTATTAGTTTTAATGAGCCTCACTATTTTACATTTAGGTACCACTTTTAATTAATAAATAATACAAAAATAGTAAAAATAAGCATATCACTACAAAACTTACATTTTTGAAATCAGGATAGTGAGAACTCTAATAGGTTTTTGTTTCATAAAAAAATACGATCAGAAAGACCCTCAAAAAATTATGGCAAGGCAAAAACCTGGCATTCCAATGCCTGAACCAAATTTTTTGAAGTCAAGGTTACACCAAATTTATTTTGAATCGAAACATGAGGTAGAGGTGTGTTTCTTGCTCATGTCTTAAGAAATGGGTGCCTGTTATTTAAAATTAAAAAAAGGCACCTATTTCTTAAAAAAATTAATTGGTGTGTAAAAATGTATTTCTAGTCATAAAAAAAATAGAAATGAGTACTCATTTTTCAAAAAATAGGCACCCATTTTTTGAATTTTAGATCGGACGTCGAATGTAAACCGTGTGCCTATTTTTTGAAAACGGGTGCCCGTTTTGAGTGACATTTTCTAATTCTACAAGACTTCCGCAGAATAGGCACCCAACTTCCTGCATTTACTCTTAGTTCAAGATAATTTGTTCAATGGAAGCAACATATGTAGTGTTCAAATTGTAACAAGAAAGGACACATTAAAGACAAGTGTTGGGGTCTACATCCTTGCAGTATATGTGGATTACAAAATTATTGTGAAAATCCATGTTGGTATAAAGAGTCAAAGAGTGAATCTATGAGAGGAGGATTGTGGATGGAGCTTTGGATCGAGTTGGCAAAAAATTATAGGTACGATTACAAGGTTGTTTAAGTACAAATCTTCATATGTGAAAAATGAAAATAATCAAGATTATTTTGAATGTTTGAAGGACATATCAAATATTTTTGGTCAAAAGAAAGTATTTTCTAACAAGACATCTACTAAAGGTGAAGAATGCATAATTTTGAAGGTTTGAAGGACTGCTGCAACATTTGGAGAAGGCTAAGCTACATGTATCATCAGATCTAAAGATCATTGAGATGCTTTGATTCTATCAACAAAAGAAATATTTGAGTAAGTCAAAAGACTTGGTTGTACTTGAAAGAAGAAAAATAAGACTATAATCAAGAGAAAAAGAATTTGTAAATGGAGTAGCATTTGTGGTTGAAATTAATGATGAGTATTGATGAGAATTAATTTCACCACCGAACTGGGATATATTGTCAAACAAACCATTTAAAATAGAAACTTCTTACATTGACCATCTAGATCTTTCCCCTACCGACATCCATATTCAGCACATAAATATTGACTCTCTTCTGTAACTCTAACATTTTAGAGGATTCTAAAACCTCTAAAAAAAGACTATTGTAATCAATTATGCAATGAATAAAATGTGTTGTTTATGTCTATTGTCTTATTTTGTCTTTCAGATTTCACCGACTTTTAACTGTTCAAACACGGTTGGTCCCCTCCATTTGATTTATAAGAAAATTCTCTTACAAGTTAACACTAGAACTCCACTCTCGGTCTTTTATTGCATTCAACTTTATTTATCTCATCCACTATGAACTGTTGAAACTTTGGTTGTTTCTCTCCATATGGTTTCTAAGAAATTCTTAAGAAGTCCACAAGAAACTTACGCTTTCCGTTGTTACCCGCATTCGACTTTGTATATGTACCCCCAATCAGTTTTGCGACTGCATATCTATTTGAATTTCTCTTTTGTAGTACGCCTAAGATCATATTTATTGTTAAGCTTTGCCAACTTGTTCTAAACAAATGATGGTGATCTATGTTCAGTATTAGGCTTCCACCTCCCAAATCCTGTTCAAAGAGGAGTTTCATCAGTATCTCCCTCCGCCCACCAAAATATCCCTCGACGTCAACAACAAATTTAATTTGTATCTCACCTTTGACAAAAAAAATGTGAGGACAAATTCTGTAAGCCATCTCTATGAAGCTCTCTCTGGAGCGGGACTTTGGGTTTTCCTCGACAACAAAGAGCTATCCATAAGGGCAAAGAAATTGAATCCATCTTGCGAAATGCCATTGAGACAAGTGATATCTTCAGCCCGATATTTTCTAGGCACTATGTAGAATCAAATTGGTTTCTGAAGGAGGCAGCCCAGATGTGCATATCCAATGGCTTCATCATTCCTCTATTTTATGACATGGAACCCTCTAATGTTTGCTACCATCAAAGAGAGGGAGGCCCAATCTTCGAGGCATTCTAGAAACATTACACCCATTTAGATCGGTAGGATGAAAAACTATTGTTGAGTGGAAGAATGTTGTTCATCAAATCTCTTTTCTTTCTGGCTGGGTAAGGGTGGAAGACTTCGGGTAAGTAATTTGTATCCCTATTTTCAAGTAACCCTCTGCAAAAACCAAAGGTGAAATTTTTACAAGAGGTTCAGTTATTATACTAGCCATTCGTTTAGGGAACAAATTGTTTGTTTCCAAAATATTTTAAAATTATTCTGATTTTCCTACTTTATATTTGTTCAACTATTAGTCAAAGTTGATTATAGGCGACCGAATATAGAGAAAACATAGCAAAAGTAGATTAACGAACGTAACATCCCATCTAGCCTACCTCAAATATGCCCTATTTTTAAGCCAACATTAATCTATCATACACACTATCTGCAATAAAAGAATGTGGTCTTATAACATCAATAATTTTCCTTGATGAGCCAACCCTGTATTTCTATAACTTGTGTGGAATCTCGGATCTGATTTGAGTTAAGGAGCTCAACGATTGCGGTCACAGAGGGTTCATAATATTTTACCCTGTTTCTTTCTTGATATTTGTAATAAAGTATAGGCTCCTCCTGAGATCTCTTTAATTTCTTCGAGATTAGCTTCAAACCTCTTTTCTAGCCCTGAAATCGCTTTCATCCCTCGAATTATCTAGCAATCCAATTTCTGCCTATATTAAATTAGTTCACCTGTTGTTCGTGCATTTATGTTGCTTGTGACATCTTTTAGGTAGTCTCATTTCATTTACTATCATGTCATTCCACGATATAGAATTTGAGTCATGTGAGTCTCATCTTTGTTTGATTTTCTCACTTACAATGGTGAGGTCATATGGATACTTTATCCTCCTTATAGACAAAAAAATTTCCCTAATTAGATCTTGTCATGTTAATTCTCTACTAGTCTACTGTTGTGTTGTCATCAGTCATCAATTAAATCTGGCGAAAAACGCATCCCTTCTTTACTTTGTTTTGTTCCTGTACACAACGACGATGACCTATAGATTTTATCTATTTGTGATGAAAATTGTACCACGTAGCAGATGAAAGGGAAATAGTGATGGGTTCTAAATACAAAAACCTGCGCACTGGATCACATCATATATGCAGAGACAGTGAGGACGACAGAAGTAGTGACATTAGATAGGCAATTGATAGGAGTGATGTTCTTGTTCTGGCGCTTTCCAAAAACTTTGTTAATTTGATTGTGTGCATGAAAAAGTACGTAGCCATGCTCCACTCGAATGGCCTTGTTATTCCTCTAGGCCTCCACACCTATACACACCGCTATTATATCAAACTTGTAAAAACAAGGAGAAAGAATTTCAAAGTTTATAAAATTTAAGAGAGTTTTGCATATGAACATGTTTATCGTAGTGGTCGTTGAAACTATAATTTCTATTTTCCTAATGTTAACATTTGGGTTTTTTAATTGAACTTCAAATTTTTGTAACATAATTTTTTATGAAATTTGAAATTCAATTGAATTTAAATTTCTCAATTTCTACATGTTTAAAATCATATTTAAGTTTGAGTAGTTCATTTTTAATTTTTAATTAATATTTTATTTTTATTTTATGGAGGGAAATTTGCATTTTTATCTTAAAGAGGAAAATATATATGTTGTAATTCTAAAAATTTATGACTAAAATTAAGATTAGCATACCTAAATATGTGTAAAATAAGCATAGAGATATCAATTTAAAGATAATTGTTAAATTATTTTAAACTTATCTACCATTACATTAAATATCAATGAGAAAGAGAGACACTCTTTTTTTTACTAAATATAAATCACATTAATAAGTTTTTCATCATGTAGGTTAGTCTATAACTTATTACTTTAAACTTATTTACCACTACATTAAATAACAATGAGAAAGACACACATAAAAATATTAATGCTAAATATAAATCTCATTAACAAATATGGTATGTTAGTATAGAAATTATCTTTGGATATAAAATTAGACATTCATGGAAAAATTACTTTTATGTATAGCAATAAAGATTATTTTTATGTAAAATGATGACCATAGTGGTGACCCCAGAGGTAAAACTTGTTAGCGACCATTTTCTTGTAGTTGATTCGGGTTTACTTTCAAAACAAGTGTCTTCAATATATTTTCTTCATTGAGGTCGTGGTATCTCAGCTACTGGCCATGTGGACCCTAAGAAAACATTTCGACCCTAAATGGGCTGATATTCCCTTTGATGAATATGATCTTGCGAATTTGACTCATGCAGAGCACATTCCACAATAGGTTTTAAAGAAAGGGCAAAGGAAGGATCTAGCTTTTGATAAACATCTTTCTTCACTGTATTTTTTTGTCTCTTTTATTCTCAGCATCAACGCAGGAAAGGGCACCATTTCTTACCAAGTAAAGCCGCAATCTTCGAAGGTATCCTTGGCCCTCCTCCTATAGGAAAGATGCTAGGGTTTCCACCACGGGGAGATTGTCATTTAAACCATACTCCACATCCGACATTTGATATTTGTCATGGCCGTCCTCCTAAACAATCCCTGGATCTTCGGTCATCTTTGCATCCGTTGGAAGATAATGGTGGAGTTTCTTAGTATGCTAGGGTTGTTGCCCAAAATTTCCTATTCTGCAAATTTGGCCAAGTTTCTAGGTCTCTATTTTTATCCCGCCTTGCTGCAACTTGTTTTCACTTGTGAAGTAGATCCTCAAAGTTTTATGCTTTGCGCTCTAAACCCCATGATCTTCAATGTGTCACCATGTTTCAGTTCAGATCGCATCACTTAATTCGCAAAGCCCTTAGAGATATTCAAGTTTTAATGTTGTAGGAAATACTCAGGCCACAGAGTTCCAAAAATGTTCAGTGTCAAAAACCCTCTATGTTTTCGACCTTCGCTCTAAAAACCAAAGATGTTTTCGACCTTCGCTCTGAAAGCTCAGTGTGTTTTTGACCTTCGTTCTGAAAACCCTCTATGTTTTCGACCCCTTTTATGTTTCACACTTCTTCCTCTAGCGTTAGCATTTTCCATGTGCTCAACTCCGATCAGGTGGGCCCAGTGGTTATTTTTAAAGAACGCTAGCGATCTGTTGCATGATCGCATAGACCCTTTTTAGGCTATGTGAACATGCGACAAACCATTAGCCGCGCTAATAAGGGCCTGCAGTTTGGTGATGTGCCCGCGTTTCATTAGTCGGCTAGTGACGAGGTTTTACAGTGGGCCCGGGATGCAAGTGTGATAAAGATCTACGGTGATCGCATGTTCGCATGGGATCTTCCGACCCCATGTGATCATGCGAAAACTGTCCGATGGAGCAGTCTGTGGGCCCGGGTTGCAATTTGGTGGCGGTGGAAAGGGATCTACAGTGGTCATAAGATCTCATGGGATCTTTCGACCCCATGAGATCTTGCACCTACCGTCCGATTGGAATCTCAGTTTGCGGATGGGCCCAAAGTTGGTAAAGCAATGCATGGTTGCTTGATTGATGGTTTCGCGTGGTCGCTGGATAAAGCCTGGGGTTAAGAAAAACATCAAACAACTCTGCGACTAAGGGGAAGATGAGCCCGAGGAAGAACCTAGAGTTAAGTTTGCAGTTAACATCTCAAAGGCTTGTCGCATGATCGCATGCAGTCTCTTGCAGCCATGTGATCATGCGACGGGTCATCAACGGTCAATAGGGGCTTCGGGTGGTGACGTGCGGGTTTCCTGTTGGTCCACATGGTTGACAGGTAGATATTTGGCAGGACCAAGTGTCTTGCGTGGCAGAGTGGCAAATTCAATGAGGCTTGTTGCATGATCACATGAAGGCTTTTGGGCTCATGCGCTCATGTGACCAGTGACATTTTCAAAGCGGTGCAACAGTTTTCATGGGCTTTTCTTCTGTAGAGGACGTTGCGAAGTGGTGGGGTACCTCAGAATTGATTTTTGAGGACATTTTCTAGTTGCAAACATGATGATGGATGATCTCGTTGATGACGCCATGGATTTTGCAAGGTACAGTGCGGTGTTCTTATGTCGATGAAACATTAAGAGTTGGCACCATCTGTACTTTCAAATTCATTCTTGCGAAGATCAAATTTGGAGTCTTTATGGCTTAGTGGGCTTGCAAGAGGTTGTCAATTCAAGTTGCTTGTTTGCAGGTTGTTTGCGGTATAGGGATGGGTACTCAAGGTCATTTATCTGATCAACCATGATGTTGCAGGAAGATATTCATGATCAGATTTGACTTTAGTTGATCAATACCCTAGGGTTGATTATTAAATTGTAAATCTTGTAACCTTGGCTAGTTTTGGGACTCCTGCCTGTGTGTAGTGAGTGAGGTATATATTCTTTTTTAGAGCTTTTGAAGCCCAGAGTTCACATTTTGTAAAAAGGAAAGTTTCTTTCCTAGAAAGCTTTTTGAGACACTTTTCTGTCCTCTGGTTTTCTACTCTTTGTAATCTCCCATTGATAATTTAGATATGGCAAAGCATTTTGTGACACTCTTGTTGTCCTCATGCCTTCTTATGTGAGTTATCTCTTATTGCATTGAAGTTTATGAATACTGTCAATAGAAATTGGGGTTCCTAGTCCCTCTCACTTTCTATGATTTTGTGTGTTACCGTGTCTGATCTGATTTAGATGTTTTGTGGGTATGCTACAGCCCCTAGCAGTCTTGTCTTCCTACACCTAGTTGCAGAGGAGGATGTTTGTTTGTAGGTCATAGGTTGAGTCTTTTGTTTAGGCCTTCCTATGAAATACTTATGCAAGCCTATCTAGTGAGGGGTGACTTATTAGACCTGATTCTTCCATTGATCTCATTCCTTTATACTGAGATCCAAACCCTAGTTTCAGTGCATCACCTAGTAGGTAGTTTTCTTTCAGCATTTCCCTTTCATGCACTCCTTCTAACCCTTTCCCTTCAAAGATTTACTTTCCTGTTAAGAGCAGACTAAGGTGATAATCCAAGAGGAACTAGCCTAGAACCTGGAGATTTCATCTCGGTTAGCAAAGGTCCCACAACCTTGAGATGATTCCCATGTTATACTGAGTTATCAAGACCAAGAGAGCTTGAGACAAAGGTGCAAACTCAATGTATAACAAGGGCTTCATTCAATCCAAATGTGCAGGATCAAGCATGCTCTATTATTCTAAAGGTATCTCATGTCTCAGATTCACATTCCTATATTCATGATAGTTCAACCATGCCAGAAAAAATAGGGTTGAACCTCCCTGATCATATGATCCATTCTACTATGTTCTTTTTACTAACTAATGCCCTCATTGGTAAGCTTTATTCTTCAGTCTCTTTCTTGACCTTTTAGCATGGCCACAACAAACATGGTCAGGTTTGATGGATCTTTTCCTTTCTGGTGAAAATCCTTTATTTTTTACTGCTATCTTATAGTCAGATAAGGATAGGGATATTGTACATAGTTTCAAGGGATGGTTATGTAGAGGGATTTCTATTTATACTATGGCTTGGGTTCTACATTTTCATCCTAGCTCTACTCCTGTATTGTTTATGCCTTTCTAGATTTCTCTGCCAGGTTTAACTTTAGAATATAGGGATCCAAAGATTGTGGAAATTTTAGCTAATAAGCTAGGTATTTTTATTCAACATGATCTTATCCCATTTGAGTTGGTTCATCTTCCAATTAGGTTATGTTTATTAATTAATCTTTCAAATCCTTTTCCATTGTCCATTTCAATTACTTCTAAGTATGGAATTTGGTTTCAAAAGGTTTGTATTCTCGATGCAACTACTATAGATCTACATTCTAATCTTTTAGGGAATTTCAATTTTCAATGCCAAGGATATTCAGTAAAGTCATTAGAAGTATGCCCAAATCATTCTTCAAATTTTCATGATTGGCCTCTATTTGTTAAACTTGTAAAGGATAACTCCTCTTCCATTCCTCCTACTAAATCTTTTGATGGTTTTTTTTGTTCTGCTCCCTTCTTTGAATCTAAATGTACGAGGTTCTTCTATCTTGAATCCTTATCATTACAAGGGTACTCAAAGTTTTCATGAAAATATTTTCAAGTTTGCTTCTTTATTCAATTACTGGGGTACTATGTCATTTATGATCCATTTTTTGTTCTCTTATTTAAAATATAAGGCTTCTATTTTGATTAAGTCAAATTCCTGGGCTATTTGCGATGGGCCTCTAGGTGTCTACTACCCTTTTCCTTCATGCACCTTATCTCTAAATTTTCAATCAGTTCTTCCTCTTTGTGTTCCTAAGCTGTTAGTCCTTTTTGATTTCTCCTCAGTTCCTTCCTTTGTTCTTCCTAGTAATGATCATATTATTCATAATTTTATGTTTAATGATCAACCTTTTTTGCCTTTGGCTAAACCTATGTTTCCCCCTTGCACCAATGATAATGTGCTTCATTTAATGGAGGATGATCTTTTAGTTTCAGTGGCATCAAGTCTGATTGATGAAATTGCTTTTGAAGAACTCCCTCCCTCTCTTTTTTCCCAAGAAACTCAGTTGGATACTATTTCTCAGGAGTCTATAGATTTTGACTTTTCTTAGAAATTAGCTATAGACCAATATCCTTCTAATTCATCTCTTGTATATGGTACTAAAACACCTAAAAAAAGGGGTTAGAAGCCACTGGCTATTAAGATTAGGGAAGAAATTGATGCTGGTATTCAGTCCACCATTGTGGATAAATTCACTTCTCAAGTTAATACTAGGAGGGCCTCTCACTCTCCTAGATTCTCATGAAAATTATCTCTTGGAATGTCAGGGACTTGAATGCCCCTAACAAAAGGGGAAGAATCAAAAAGTTGTTGGATTCTTCCTAGGCGGATGTTATTATTATTCAAGAAACTAATTTTTGTTTGGAAGCTTATAATAAACACTTTTCTAATTGGTCCTTTTGGGAATCAAATCATGTCCCTTCTTTGGGAGCCTTGGGGGATTTTTTAATGCTTTGGAACCCTAGATCCATCAAAGGACACATTATTCTTCATGAGCTTAGTTGACAAATTTTGATTTTTTGTTGGTATGACTTTAAGTTTGTTCTCTTTAATGTTTATGGTCTAGTTGCTCCTTGTGAAAAGATTTACCTTTGGGTTAGGCTTTCTGGCCTTATCCAACAATATGAGGATTCTTTTGTCATTTTAGGGGGGGATTTCAATGCTATTGTCTCTCACAATGAGAAACAAGGAGGTAATCGAGCTGCTCAAAGAGTTATTGATGAATTTTCTTTGTTCATCTCAGATAATGCTTTATCTGATGTTCTCCCTACTAATGGACATTTTACTTGGACTAATAGAAGATCACACTATTTGATTGCTTCAAGAGTTGATAGGTTTCTTATTTTCCATGACCTTAGGCTTCATGATTTTGTTATTGATTCAGAGATTCTTTCATTTGCTGAGTCTGATCATTTTCCAATTTCATTCAACTTAGTAAATAATGATGTTGGTTTCACTCATAGGCCTTCTTTCAAGTTTGAACAAATGTGGTTTACTCATCCTCATTTCCTTTTTCTTCTTCATCAATGGTGGGTATCTTCTCCCTTCTGTAAAGGCACACAAATGTTTCAGTTCTATAAGAAATTTTAATTTGTTACTTATCCAAGATTGTTGTTTGGAACAAAGTTGTCTTTAAGAATGTTTTTCATGAGAAAGTCGATATTGAAAAGCATATTGAATCTATTACTGATCACATTATTAAGTTTGGTTTAGATTATTATATTCTTCATAAAAAATTCACTTCAATCTTATTGGGAAATCCTTTGTTCTAGGGAGGAAATTTATTGGAGGCAGAAGTCTCGGGAGCTGTGGTTGAAAGATGGGGACAAAAATACAAAGTACTTCCATTCTTCAGCCAAAATTAAAATGGTGGCTTCTTTAATCTTTAATATTAAGTCTTTTAGTTCGGGTGCCTCTATAACTAATGCTGAGAAGATTCGGGAGGAGGGGGTTTTATTCTTTGGTAACTTGTTAGCTCTAGTAAATTCTCCAATAGCCAATGCTGATAGTTTAGACTTCCTTTTAGATTATATTCTTAGCCTTATTTATTAGTTGGCTAATGATTATTTGATGCAACCTTTTGTTGGAAAAATGGTCAATGCTCCCCTTAGGATTCATGACATGGCTTAGCCATCTCCTATCTTTTATAAGTTTAGTGGTTGTATCAGGTATTAACAGGTCGATGTTTTGGTGCAACAACAACCACTACTTGTAACAGGTGGTATCAGAACTTGGTCATAGGTGCAAATCCCCTCAGGTAGCACTGAGGGGGAGATTATTGGCAAAATGGTTAGCACTCCCCTTAGGATTCGTGACATGGCTTAAGTGTCTCCTATCTTCTATAAGTCTAGTGGTTGCATTGGGCATTAACAAGTTGATCGTTTGGTGCAATGACAACCACTACTTATAACACCTTTTACTTTGGAAGAACTGCACATTGTAATATTTTCCATGGTTCTGGACAAATCTTTGGGCCCTAATGGTTTTACTCTATTGTTCTTTCATAAATGTTGGGATGTGATTAGTTTTGATTTACTTTTAGCTTTGAAAGAGTCTAGGAGGGAGGGTTTTGTTATTAAACAATTCAACATTACTTATATTGACATCATTCCTAAAACTAATGATCCCCAAAATTTTGCTGACTTCAGGCCTATCTTCCTATGCAATTCAATTTATAAAATTTTCACCAAAGCAATTTATTTGAGACTTCAAACTTGTTGACTTGTGTCAAACGATGATATTGGGTTCTGTTGAGGATGAGAGATTTTTCAGTGCATTACAGCTCTTGAAATCAAAGATAAGAAGAGGGGTCCCTTTCATTCTTCCTCCTAAAGAATAAAAGGGCCCGATGTTGATTGATCCTGAACCAAATCCAATTTCCAACAAAACCAAATGTAATGATCATGCTCGTAAATGTTATGCTAGAGCCCATCAATGTGCTTCCCAAAATAATTATTTAGCTAAAACACCCATTGATGCTTTGATTTCCTTTGACCACCCTATTCTTGAACCAAAGGGTGAAGAAGATACTATTGATCATGATAATTTTGACATGAACCATGATATTCATACTAGTAATTCTGATGATATGTATGATCCTATTGATGTTAGTCATGATTTACCAGCTATGTTTTCACAACAATTATCTATCACTCCTAGTGACAAACATAGTGACCTATATTCACAACATGGTCCTTGTTTGGAACTGGCTATTGCTCCATCTTCCTTGATTGATGTTTCTCCTCTTGTAGTTTAACCACCTTCCCTAGATACTATAGACTAAGATGTGGGGGGGGGGGGGGGGGGGGGTAGGCGATTTGAATAACTCTTTTTTTGCGGTAGATTCTATGTGTTTTATTATTGTAACATGATTCCCGTGATGTCTTACATGTTATATGTTTTGTTTAGATTTCTTTAAATGACCCTTGTTGCCCCATTAGCACAAGGTGATAACGCAATCAAAATTTCATAAGTTCATTCTTCTATTTGTATCTCACTTCTTCTATATGTTTTACATATTATGTCGTGCATGTGTCACTATTCCTAAATTTTCCTTTATGTTGTCTAATTGGGGATGATCAAAAATAGTAGCTACCTATTCATTTTTTTCTCTGTGATGTTGGCCCAAAAAGACTATTTTTAATAACTATTACATGACATTATTCCATTGTGCTTATACTTCTACTACCTTTGGGGGATGCCGAAAGTTTATTTTTATATAATATATCATGTATTATCATATGATCATATTGACTCCAAAGTTAGTAGATCCCTTCTGTGATCTCTTTTGTCATATGCTTATTTCCTTTGATTTGTCCTTACTTGGGGGAATCTCATAGTGGAAAGGTTTCTTTTGGGTTCATGTATGCTCTATTAAAGTCAGTGCCCCTGTTAAGGCGTTGACAATCACTTTAACATGGAGGCATACACTCCGCACTGCACTTGACATTTTGCACTCAAATACACTATGATTCAATGCAATCTCTCTTACAAATTATTAAGGAGACAATGATTTCCTTAGTTTTATCCTTTTTATTGGATCCATTAATGGAGACAATGCTTTCCTTACACTTGATCTCTTTTCTTTGATTCCTAAGGAGACAATTCTTTCCTTAGGCCCACTCACTTTTTTTTCATCCCTAAGGATACAATTCTATCCTTAGGCATGATCATTCCTTTGTTAGATCCCTTAATGAAGACAATGATTTCCTTAAGGACTGGTCCTTTTTGATGGGTTAACTAGCATACCACAACTTTCTAGACCTTTCAATGCCATCTTTTGTAGCTCTTCCTTTATTTGGTCCATAGTGAGATAATCTCTTACTAGGCTAGTGATCACACTCTATCTTATTTTTCTTTCTTCTCTTTTTTGAGTGATGCCTCTTTTATCTTGGTTTTGGATTTGATGAATACTTAAGTCACTTGGGGGCTTGATGTTTCTTTGCCTCCTTGACCTTGATGAGATTGTTCTTATGCATTGATCTACTTTACCGTGAGCATGAGTTTGTATCATACTCCCACTAAAATGGGGGCTAAATGTATAGTCCTAAAAAGTTAGCACTCACAATTGGATGCTTTAGGACCTAGTAGGTGGGCTATTTGGGTTATTTCAAGGTCTAAATGTTTTTCATGCTTGATTCTACTGACCAATCTTTTCATCTCCCACACGCATTCACTGTCCTTGATCTCTTCATGAAATTTTCACTTGTTTTACCTTGGACACATCGCCAATGCGATATGTCTGTAGGACACATCACCAATGTGATATGTCCCTAGGACACATTGCCAATGCGATCTACCCCTAGGACACATCGCCAAGGTGATCTAACCCTAGGGTTTTGGGCCCAAATTTTTCTCAGAGCCCTATTCCATGGTCTACTTCCAAGTTTTTAAATTATGATTAGCCTAGATCAAATTTGAATCTTGAATAGAGGGATTAAAGTATTAAAGGGCCTCTTCTCCCCTCATTTAGAAAGAATCATGTGTCAATTGATGAATCAATCAAGTACAAGCTATCTATCCACAAAGTGCAAGCAATCAAAGAGCAATTGAGGATTTGGATTCAAGATTTGAAGGCAAGCATTCAATTCAAGGTCTCCAAGTCTCTATTTTCTTCACTATCTATCAAGTCAAAGGAAAATTATCCAATTGATGCAAGTTTCTCTCACACGATGGCCAAGTAGAGGAATTCTCAATCAAGAAAGAAGATCTATTCATTCATCATCTTCTCTCTCCTTCTTTACATGTGGTTATCAAGCATATCTACACTCTAGATCTTGGAGTGACAATCATAGATCTATGTATTTGTGAGGGCATCCTTGATCCTACATCACATTCTAAGTTCAACTCTTTGGATTCTAAGTACATTCAGGCATCTTCATGGATTTGAGCAATTTCTACATTTGTTCATGAGGGTTTTTATGCAATGTAAATCAACAATTTGTTTTTTTACATTATTTCCTTTATGCAATTTCTATCATATTTCAAGGTTGATTCTTAAAAAGGGGTTTGACCAAGAAAAACCTCTTTTCCCAATCTTTTCCCCATTATTATGTGTGTAGGAACATGTTACAGAGCTACGATTTCAAATCTGGGCAGTACAAGAACAATTGTGGATTCCATGAAAATATTGTCAGACCATTTCAATGAAGGAACATCTTAGGAAAGCAATGGAACTGAGGAATCGGTGCTTCAAGGATGTTCTGGTATTTGTAGTTTTAAACATACTCACATCATCACAATGTATCTGATCCTCATCTTAATACTTATAATCATCATTTTAATTCTTCTAATCCTCATTTTAATATGATATTATTATCACTGACAAGAAATAAGACTCTTTATCATAGATCATCAATATTTCTACACAGAACTACACATAAGATATTAATGACAACATACCATTGAGGGTTGACATCAATGACAACACAATAGTTGATCTTCCACATCTTCAATATCCTTCTCCTATGGTTGTTAGTGTGTCACAATTCTTGCACCACCTTAATCCACTTTATGAATGAATGAATGAATGATTTTGATAATGTTTGTGAGGCCAAAGTAGCCTATGGGAGCTACGAATAACACACACTCCAAAATAGGGCACCAAAGCTTTAGACAATTTCTAACTTCCCCTTTAGATCTGCCCCTCTACTATGCATTTTGATCAATAGGTTTGTTATTTTGTCTAGTTGCATTTCCTTAAATAAAGTACTTGAATTGTCTGCTTCTAAAATATCGACATAGCTGGAACAATTGTCATAGTACATTGTGCACTCCATGATAAAATGTCACTTTGTCTCTACCACTCTCATGTTGCAAAATATGCATATTCTCTTTTCCCATGCTTCTTTAGGTATCATCCATCTACATGCTTCACACATTTTGATGAGAACTAGTTCTTAGTTGAGCTATCAACATTTTTGCTCTTCATTATATATTTGTTCCTATGTAGGATTTTTCGTCATTAGCTCCAGCCAGATGGAATTCTTTGGTATAATGGACCTTTTTATGTCCATTTTGATTTGACCATATGATACTCTTAAATTTTTCAATCACAAATATTTTTATTTTCTCATTAGTATTTGGATACTGTATATTTACAATCAATTTCTTCATCCATTTGTCATTTGTTTCATCCATGTGTTCTTCCTTCTATCTAGTGTTAAATCATCAAAAAACATCTTAGGAAAGCAATGGTTTTCCATATTTTGCGCCTTCTTTTAGTAACTTTACAAATAGACCATTTCAAATGTTTCTAAAGGGAAGGTGCCAGTTTCTGCCAATAAGATCTCATACAAGACAATGGTTTTAATTTTAAGACTAATGATGATTAGATGTTTTTGAATTCTTTCTACTTGCCTCCATTTAGGATCTAACATGTTGCTACCCTGAATTTCACACTTGTAGAGGATCACTAGGGTGACCAATAAACCAAAAAGCATTTTCTTCGTTTACCAATCCCATAACTCTGCATTCTTACATCTATTTTGTAGAGAATATAGTGCTTTCCAACCTCCTTGAATTCTTTTTTCTCTACACATTTCTCAATTGAGTTTTTTGTGAAAAACTAATCCCATGGTATTTGTACGCATTCACCATCTCTAATGAATTGCCTACAAAAAGAAAAATATGTTGTCTTATTTTTTTGCAAAGAGAAGACCATTACTTTGGGTTTTCTAGTGTTCACTTGTATCACAACCTCATGACAAAAGGTTTCAAGTGCATTCAAGTGTTCCTCAAGCCATAAGCCATTTTAACAATTAAAATGATATCATTTACGTATATAAATAACTTTATTACATAATTAGTCAATCAAAGTTTCTCTCCACTAGCCTTGTTTGACCATTCTTCTAACTTTATTAATCTATAGCCCAAACAATATTAGACAAAGAAGACACCCTTATGTGACACTATTTACCCTTTAACTTGTTCATAGAATCTACGGAGTGTTGCTCTAAGCTCATTTGGAACTTCCAAGTCTTCTATTTTATCCCAAAAATTTGTCGCATGACTTTACCGTGGAACTACCACAAGACTAAATTTCTTTAGCATTTGAAATCCTATCTTCACCAGCTGAAATCCTCTCTTTCCACGTGTAAATATTTTGGTAGAAAAGGAAATTGAAAAAGTTAATAGGGTAGTGCCTTCCGAGTCAGCAATAATGTTTAAATAAGGAGTTAAGATTCTTCACCACTCTTTCGCGCGAGACTTCATATTGTATCTATGAAATCCTCTCAAACTTCGCAGGAAAATTCCTACATCAATGTCAGGACTGCTTTAATAAAGCAATTCTTCCGCGTAGTCATTTTCTGTCCGCGTCGATCTCACCGACTTTTAACTGTTCAAACACGGCTGGTCCCCTCCATTTGGTTTCCATGAAAATTCTGTAAAACTTCACAGGAAAATTCCACCTCCATGTTTTTGCGGCATTCGACTTTGTTTATATACCCACGATCAGTTTTGCGACTGCATATCTATTCGACTTTCTCTTTCATATTTATTGTTCAGCTCTTCAAACTTGTTCAGAACAACTGATGGAGATCTCTGTTCAGTATCAGGCGTCCACCTCCAAAATCCTCTGCGATCTCAACGAAGTGTTTCATCGGTATCAGCCTCCCCCCACCAAAATCCTCTGCAGTGTCAACAACAAATTTAATCTGTTTCTCAGCTTTCGCGGAAAAGATGTGAGAATAACTTTTGTGGACCATCTCTACTAAGCTCTCTCTGGGGCGGGACTCAGGGTTTTCCTCGACAGCGAAGAATTGGGGAAGGGCAAAATGATTGAATCCAGCTTGCAAACTGCCATTGAGACATCTGACATTTTTATCCCTATATTTTCTCAGCACTATGCAGAATCAACTTGGTGTCTGAAGGAGGCGGCTCAGATGTGCAGATCCAATGGCTTCATCATTCCCCTGTTTTATGATGTGGAACCCTCTGATGTTCGCTACCCTCAAAGAGAAGGGGGTCCATTCGCAGAGGCATTCCAGAAACATTGCAGGCATTTAGATCGGCAGGATGAGAAAACAATCGTGGAATGGAAGAATGCTCTTCATCAAATCTCTTCTCTTTCTGGGTGGACAAGGGCGGAAGACTTCGGGTAAGTAATTTGCATCCCTTTTTTCAAACAAAGTACAACTTTTTTCAGAGGTTTGGTTATTAGCTTGATCTTTTAGGGGACAAACTGTTTGTATAATTCAAAATTACCTTGATCTTTCTACTTCAACCTGTTAAACTATTTGTTAAAGTTGATTATAGCCGACTGAATATATAGAATAATATAATCAAAGTAGATCAACGAATGTAACATCCCATCCAGGCAACCAGAAAAAAAAAGCCATGTTTTGAAGCCAACATTAATTTATTATCCATATTATCTCCAATAAAGGAATGGGGTGTAATAACCAATAATTTCCCTCTGTGAGCAAACCCTGGATCTGATTTGAGTTAAGGAGATCAACCATTACGCTCACGGATGCCTGTGTCCTCTCGTTCAGTTTTGTACCCTGTTTCTATCATGTTAATTATACTTGATTAGGGACTCCTCCTCAGATCTCTTTAATTTCTTCGATATTTGATCCAGATCTCTTTCTAGCCCTGAAATAACTTAAATCCCTCAAATTATCTAGCCATCCAATCTCTGCCCGCATCAAATTAGTTCACCTATAAATATATAATTTGTGGTCTCATTTCATTTATTCGAGGATGTGGAATTTGAGTCACGTGAATCTCATCTTTGTTTAGTTTGTTAGTTTCCAATGGTCCGATCGTGTGGGTATTTTTTTTTGCTCTTTACCAGACACGAATTTTCCCAAATGTGGATATAGTTATTCCAACGCATTCTATTTGGATCTTGCCGCTGCTAATTCTCCACTGGACTACTCATGCGCTGTCACCAGCCATCAATTAAATCTGGTGAACAAAGCACACGTTTTATCCGTGAACATATCAGCGATCACCTATACATTTACCTGTTTTTCATGAAAAAATGTAGTTATAATTTCGAATTAGTCCTTTAATAGTAAACATAAGACCAAGAGGGAGTGTAAACATAAGTCTAATAAAGATCTTTTAGACATCTTGATTCTTGATGGTAAGCTTTGGTCTTGTGTAAAATATCAAATAGTTGTTAGACATTGATCAGTACGTAATTTTGTTTTTTGTTCAGAAGAGGTTTTTTTCCTCTTCTGTTACTTTTATTTACAGATTAGGATGTGTAGATTCTTGAAACACAACCTGTTAACACGAAAATAAATCTTCTATTCACAATGGATTACATTTTGCATTTTGCACCTCAATGTACAGGTCTCCTCAATACATTACTGACTATCTCTGTATAGAAATTACAGTCCCTAAAAATAGACTGTGCAGTACACTTGTTCCTTACATTTGCTATTGACAGTTTAGAACTCAAATTAACTTTAAAACTGTTAAATTAAGAATTCATAAAAATGATAAGTGAGTGCATTATGCATACGATGCACCACATACTCAACTAACTTTAAGACTCGTAAACAAAGAATTCTAAAAGTTAACAGGATATTTATTGTATTGGTTAGGACTTGAGAACAACTAATAGCTTTAAGAGGTAATAATCACTCAATACTCCCTCCTTATCAGTTTGTGTTAAAGTATAATGCCCCCTTCAAGAAGCTTGACTGGCTTTCCTTAATCTATATAACAAACTCCTAGTTGTCGTTGATTTTTTTTAAAATTTAATGGCAAGATTGATATTTGTGAACGGTCAATATTATGTTGTAATCATTTCGAAATATATAAGTTCAAGTTACCTTTTGCCCTTTTTCTTTTTCCTTTTATAAATTCAAATGATAGTTGTAAATTTTTAACCCTATAAACTGGCTGTATTTGTTTAATTTAGTGTTCCTTACATTTAGTTACAGCTTAAATTTGAATTGTAAGGTGTAATATATGGAAGGTGATCTGCAGATACGAAGGAAGACTGGTAAAAAGAGTTGTGAAAGATGTGTTGAATACCTTAGGGATTACTCCGTTGGATGTCCCTGTCCATCTTGTGGGATTTCAAACACATATCCATGACCTACTCAAAAGATTAGAGCTGAATTCATGGCATAGCACAGTGAGAGTGGGAGTCAGCGGTATAGGCGGCATCGGGAAAACCACCTTGGCCAAGGCTGTTTACAATAGAATTTATGCTACCTTTGATGCCTGTTTCTTTGCACAGAAAAATGGTACCCTTGTAGACTTGCAACGGGCAATTCTAAGACGACTGGTAAATTACCATGGAGAAGTTTCAAGTGTTGCCGAGGGTAAAGCTTTGATGGAAAACCTATTGCGAGGAGTTCGTGCCCTTGTCATATTGGATGATGTGAATGATAAGAGCCACTTGGATGCAGTGAATGGGAATTGGTTTGGGCCTGGTAGTCGAATCATCATTGCATCCCGAGACCGACACATACTCAATCTTGCAAAGGTTGATTCAGTTGTTCAAATGAGTGGGCTAGGGGAGGGTGAAGCTCTTCAATTGTTTTCTTGGCATGCTTTCTCGAGGCCATTCCCGGAGACCCCCTACAAAAATCTTTCTGCAAGAATTGCAAGAGCCTGCCAGGGGCATCCTCTTTCATTACAAGTTATTGGAGCACATTTGTTTGATAAGAAGGAGCGGGACGACATACAATGTTGGGAAGAAGCTCTCCTTAACATTGGGGAAAGTCAAGAAATATCCAGTCCTTCGAATCAGTTATGATGGACTTAGCCATGTTGAGAAGGAGATATTTCTGGATATAGCTTGTTGCTGTGCTGGTGAAAGGGAAAATGATGCTGTTATCTTCTGGGAAGTTTTATACCCAAAGAGAGTTAGAACAGCCCTCAAGAATCTTTTCCTGAAAATGCTTATAAACTACAGTGGCTCCGAATATTTCCTCGATATGCACGACCTTCTGCGGGCAATGGGAAGAGGGATTCAAGAGCTGGCCGATAATAATAGCAGAGTGTGGCAGCCAATGGGTGCGCACAGAGCTTTGAGCAGAGACAAAGCAGAGGGAGTGAATATGCTTGTTTACACAGCGGAGAATGGAAGAAATCCCGTTAGCGTGCATCCAATGCCTTCCCTACGCTACGTGGTTCTGCAAAATACAAAAATAGTTGGCAACATTGGAAACATAGCTCCTAATTTGTTATGGATAAAAATTAGAAACTGTGAATTTGAAAGTGATACGTATACATGGTTAACTTCAAGAAACAGATCCTGGCTGGATAGCAGTTGGTGCCAAGTCAGGATTTTAAGTGTAGAGAAGTGTGCAAGTCTTACGAGAATCCCAAAAACAGTTGACAGCTTGGTGAACCTCCGATGCTTTTATCTGGATGATTGTGTAGCTCTCACAACACTTCCAAACATACTTGGTAACTTGTCACAACTGAAGAAGTTGTATTTGCGCGGCTGTACAAATTTAAGAAGCCTTCCTGATACTGTGGGCAACTTGATGCAGCTTGAAACGTTGAAGTTGGTAGGCTGTACACGTCTAAGGAACCTTCCCAGCACTATAGGTAATTTAGCTGAACTACGACTGTTGGACGTGAGAAGATGTAGAGGGCTAAGGAATCTTCCGAACACAATAGGCGACTTGGCACAGCTCCGACTTTTGTTAATGCAGGGTTGCCATGGTTTACAAAGACTTCATTACCCGTTGGGCAACTTACACAATCTTAGAGAATTATGTTTACCATGTGGGGCACACCAAGAGAGCTTGCAAGACCGGGTTGTCAAGTTAGCCCAGCTTAGAGAATTAAAGAGGTAAAAGATCATTTAGAGGTGCATTTAACTTGATGTAAGCGGACACTATTTAAGATATTTGAAAAAAGAAGTATTTGTATTGAATTGTTTGAAATTTTGTCTCGTGATAAAGTATCGAGTAAAATGATTTAAAATTTTGCAGAAGCGTCGGCATAGGAAGCTTGTTGCAGAAGAAATTCAATGTCTACTTTGTTTACCACGCAGCAGATGAAGGGGAAATATTGATGGGTTACAAGTACAAATGCCTGCGCACCGGTTCACTTCGAATATGCACAGAGAGTGGGGATAACGGAAGTAGTGACATTAGAGAGGCAATTGATAGCAGCGATATTCTTGTTCCAGTGCTTTCCAAAAACTTTGTGAATTCGACTGTGTGCAAGGAAAAGTACGTAGCCATGCTCCGCTCGAATGGCCTTATTATTCGTCTACGCCTCCACACCTATACACACCGCTATATTACCAAACTTGTAAAAACAAGGAGAAAGTTAGAACGTCAAAGTTTATAAAATTTAAGAGAGTTTTCCTTTGAGGACATTTTTTTCTTAGTGATCGTTGAAACTATAATTTCTATTTTTCTAATATTAACATTTTGGTTTTTCATTTAAACTTGAAAATTTTTCTAACATATTTTTTTGGTAGAATATTTAAATGAAATTTGAAATTCAATTGAAATAAAATTTTTCATCTAAGTGAAATTTGAAATTCAATTGAATTTAATTTTTTCAATTTTTAATTGTTTAAAATCATATTTTCATTTTAGTAGTTAATTTTTAATTAATATTTTATTTTTATTTTATAAAAGGAAATTTGCTTTTTAATCTTAAAGAGGAAAATATAGATATTGCAATCCTAAAAATTTATGACTAAAATTAAGATTAACATATCTAAATTTATGTAAAATAAGTCCAAGATATCAATTTAAAGATAATTGTTAAATTATTTTAAACTTATTTACCATTACATTAAATAACAATGAAAGAGACACACATATTTTTTGCTAGATATATATCACATTAACAAGTTTTCGATCATGTAGGTTAGTCTATGACTTATTACTTTAAACTTATTTTCCACTACATTAAATAACAATAAGAAAGACACACATAAAAATATTAATGCTAAATATAAATCTCATTAACAAATATGGTATATTCATATAGAATTATTTTGGAAATAATATTAGACATTCATAGAAAAATTACTTTTATGTATGGCAATACAGATTGCTTTTATGTATAGAAAAAAGATTGCTATAAATCTTTTATTATTAGATAGATTTTAAACATATGAAGAATTTAGAAGCATAATAACTAATACAAATATAAGTCGAGATGAGTATATTTTAAAAATAAAGGAATATAAAATTGAAACATTTTATAATACAATTAGAATGTGAAAAATGATTTAATTTAATTTAATAAGTTATTTTAATTTAAAAAAATAAATAGACTAAATGATATAGAAAATAGAAGAAGTTTGAGCTTAAAACTTTCTTTATTTTTTAGATCTTAAATTAGCTTAGATCTAAACATAATGAATATTTCAACAAATTTGAATTCTTATGCTTTTAGTTATACACAAATCATTTTAGAAAAATATTCATCAAATTCACTTTATCAAAATACTCACATCAATTTTACTTACCACTATATTTCTTTGAAAATAGTAAGTAAATTCACTTGAATTTTCTAAAAAGATAAAGGTCTAAATTTCATATGAATTTTCCAAAATGCTTAATCAGTTTGTTTTGTTTTAATTTTTTTTCAAACCATGATTGCTTCAATGATTTGTTTTGATTTTTTTTTCAAGATTTCTCCAAAAATTTACTTTCTCAAAAAATAAAATGTAAAATGGTCATGTACATGCCTTCGAAATAGAAACAATGAGGGAAGTTAAGAAGATTATAATTGCAGCATAGGAATGAATATTAACCACTAATATTTTTTCTTTAACTTTCTTTATTTGATTTGTGGTTTTCATTTGTTGTTACAAGAATAACTTTTTAGCATTGTGCGTAGGTTTTGATTCAGACATTATTTGTGTTGTCATTCGTTACGAAGAGGCACCATTATTTCTTGTTCGGGTTGGATGTTTCGTTTTTGTGTTCTTGTTTTGTTTCATTCGTGAGGGCTTGCATGAAATATTATTTGTTTGGTACATATGTATTTGAAATTACTGAGATTTCTTGGTTGGTTTTGTTTGCTAGATATAGAATTAACTAAAATGCATAAGAATTCAAACTCATATATGAGGAATGGCAGATGAGCTCGATCCGGCGTCCTAAAGATCTAGTATACTTGTTACACCTATATATTTGATAGTATTTAATAACTCTTTTCTACCTTACTAGTAGCCGTTTGTTCTATTTTATAGTATTTGGACCTACTAACTGTTGGAAATGTTCCAGCGTGGTTCAATAATTAAAGCATTTTGATACCATCCTTGCAAAATACATTTTGTGAATATCCTCCACAAAACGTCCCTATCCTCTTCCAAGGCTTCCATTCTACACAGGCGGCGAGCTGTAGAGTCCAGCTTTAGAACAACCAATTACAGTTGCTCGAAAGTTTCAAAATCCTTTTGAAACAAATCCATTTGGTGAATACCCAGCAATAGAGGCATTCCATGAGATATTGATCATTAAAACAGTTCACAAGCCCTACTTCTACAGTCTACGTACATGTCTACCATAGAATTTTCAACAACTGATAATATTGCTTTCACAGATTCGCTGGTCTAAAGGTCTCATTTTGAAAAATGTGAAGTAGTGCCGCCGGCTTCTTAAAACCATGCAGTGCGAGAACTTTGAGTTTTGCGTGGGCAGAAGAACACAGTGTAAAAAGCTAAAATTTACGGCCATCCATCAGATGACATTCGTTAACGGCGAACTATAAACACAAGACTCACGGTTGAGCCCACATCAGCCACTTAAGCGCGGTCAGCAGTTAGAGTGTAATTGGTAAGTCCAACCTATTGTTTACGGTGGAATGAATGTCTACATATGTAGAGTTGAGAGTTTGTTTTGATCTAAGATTTCTACGGGTAGGTCTCCATGTTGTTGGTTAGTTTATTTTGGCTAGCAGTTAAAGGAAAGATTTAAAATGGTGATGTCAAGTGTCATTTTTCCTAAATATTTGTCAATAAACAGTGCTGTTTATTTTTAGCTCCTTCCTTTTTCTATAAGCCGTCCCATCAAAAAATAGAAAAAGATTTTAATTTATCATTAAAAATTTACACGGAAACATTCTAACTGCTTAAATTTAAGTAGAAATTGTATATAAAAAACTCTATGATGACATGGAGTAAGTCTGGATTCAATCTTCTATATAGAGGCCTGCAATGTAATCAGTTTGACAAGGATCAATAAAGCTCTTCTGAAAACATTTCCTCCTTCATTTTGTTTCAAGCTACCTTCAACAATATTAAAATAGTCGGTCTGATGATTTTCACAGTTCATTTTCATACATATAATTTTCAGGTTGGTGAAAATCCATAATCAACAACTGCAATTTGTTCCTTTGTGCCAAATAATCACCCCAATTTGTTCTTACTTTTCGCACAGTTTTTGACTTCACCTTTCTCGTGAGAATAATCCTCTTGGTAAAGTAAGCTGCCTGCTGACAAAATACCTTTGGTAATATCATATGTGAATTACATTATTTATCCATTTTACAACATTGACTCACTGTGTTCTTTGTAAACGCTATGCAATTCACTGAAGAAATCTAACCTTCAAGTATAGCAGCTCAACAAACAAGTTTCTGTTTCTTTCTTTCCTAATACTCCTTCAAAGTTATGTCACGTACCTGTACATGAATTGAAAATGCACGCCCATTTGCTTTTAATCAATTCATGCCACCGTTGTTTTCAATGCAACAATTCAGTGTTGCATTCTATATCATATGCGTTGGTGTTATTCTCTTAAGGAGAAAATAAAGCCATTTGTTTTTCAACGTGTTGCCATACACAATAGCATCTCTGGGCTCGACCTTCACCTCCTATACTTATGTATTACTTATGCATTGGAAGTACAAACAAAATCCACAATGGAAATAGAGCGCATGTCACTACAATGCATTCCACAATGCACAATGTTAAATAGATTTTGAGATTTTCCTTGTAAAATTAATGCTGAGCGCAAAGTCTAGGATCATTGCATTGGACGAGACCACATTTCTAAGAGACTCTCAGTTAAAACATTTAATGCGCCCTGTCATTTTTGTCATTACAGTGTTTGAGACATCTCTGAAACCACAATTCCTTGAGGCAATCTACTGAACAGTTCAACATGCCCTATTTTTGAATCCACAGCCTGCAAACATATCTACCAGGCATTTGAAAACAAAAACCCCTTTGTCTGTGGTGCTTTGATGGATGTGCCAACCCTACGCCAAAGATTCCATCCTCACGCGGGCATGAGGACAGTGGCAAAGATTATGGAATTTGGCGTTTCACCTGCCAAGTGCATTTCTTTGAAAGTTTTTTAAAGACTTTTAAACACATCACACTTTGTGCTCATCCTCCGGTCATATCATGGCAGTCCATGAGACCAGATTTCTTTGGGGATTACTTTCAAAACAGTTCACATGCCATGTTTCGAGTCTTCCCAGATTGGCTTAGGCGTGAGGAAGTTGGCAAAGGTTGTTGAATTGGCTTTATGCCTGTCAAAGCCCCCACATTCTGTATGTGCAGGAAATATATTGGCAAAGGTTGGGAGTTTGGCTTTACACCTCCAATCTGTATTTACAAGAAAGTTTACAACAATTTCATATGTCCATATCTAGCCTGCAACCGCAGCAATGTAAGGGTATATTGTGCGCCTGTGAGGATGCGAGCAAGGGGCAGTGAATAAAACATTACAGTTTCTTAGCTTTTCACAATAACATTAATTGTTCATCGATAGTCGCCAGTTTCATTGCTGCTAAGCCCGCGGAGGTGCGGATAGCCACCAGTAGCAGGGAAGAAAATTAAATGTTTCAATAGTTTATGATATGCACATTCGCGGCTCATTCGGACATATATTTTCAACACTTGCGAACATGCGAGGAAATAACACGTAGCACAAAGACAAATATTTTATTAATTCCTCGCCTTGCCTTCTCCCTCCTCATTTGCACAAGCCCAATATGCCTTCTTTGAGGGGCAAATATGGAAAGTGAGTCTTAAATTTTAGCCTTTTGAAATTAAGAAAATAATAAAATATTTCATATGTTTTTCCTTTCATCCCCAAAGCTCATTTTAATTTTCTGCTAGGCTCAACTTTGTTTCATTTTTAATCCTCATATTTAACTTTAATACTTTACAATTTTAAATCAAGAAAATGATTTACAACTTTCCCTTTTCGCACTCTTATATGATGAGGATCCATTCTTAGTCCTTATTTATTATTATTATTATTATTTAAATCTTATTATTACTTTAAGATCATATCACGTTGCCATTGTAATTTCATGACTAATATCGGTTTCCCCTCTCTATCTAGAGCATGGATCATCAAGTGGGTGGTTACTAAAACGAACATCTATATCTCTATTCTTTAACCCAAAATAAATTAGATGACTTATAGAATGGCATTGAAAAACTAATTAGATGGCTTCTTGGAGCTGTGAAGTCTCAAAGGGATGGTGACTCTTGATATGTGAACACAGTTGCAAAATAGATTTCATTTTTTATTAAGTAAAACAGGTTTTACAAGGACCCTGAAACCCACAACAGTTTAAAGTTTAAAGAAATTACAGAGTACCATGCAAGGAAAATAAAACAGAGTATCTAGGACAGGCCACCATAGGGCCAAACAAGAAAAAATAGAGAAAGAAAAGTAGAGCCAAAGATCAGAGTACCAAAATCAGTTATGCCAAGCTTCTGAGCATGACAGCCGCATTACTTTCAAGGGCCTCCATCAGTTGAACTGTGTCTTTGACGATTTGCACTTGGGAGCCTTGTGGATCTACCTTCTCCCTGTTCTTCATGGTTTGAGCCCTAGTTCTTTTACTTGGTCCTTCAATCAGCTCCTTGTCCTCCTTCATAGTCCTCTGCTCAGAATTGGGGTCCATTTTTTATTCCATCTTTTTAATCAGTAGCTTAAGGTTCTTGTTGGATGTTTTAAGGATGTTAAAGTTTTGCTCTGCCACTCCCTTGAGGGTTTTTTCCAAACTTATCATTTTGGATTCCATGTTCGTGACCCTAGTTTCCAGAGTTGGCTTAATCTCTATGATCTTTTCCTTGTTATCCAAGCCCTGAATTTTTTCCTTGATGTCCTCGATCTCGTGGTAGAGCCATTTGAAAGATTGAAACTGGTCCATCATACTATTTTTAGTGTTGTTAAGAAAATCCATGTCCACCTCCCTAGCTTTATCACTGAGCACTACCAGTACAGGGTCTATCAATTCTTCGTTATGGACTTTTCCTTCTTTGTCCTCGAAAATCTGGCGAAAGACAGCTTCCCTTATAATTCCCATGTGCACGGTGTTGATATTGAAATTTCTCCAGATCTTTTTACCCCTCCCGGTGTCCTAACTATTATACTCTCCCCCAAAGGCTTCTTTGGTCTCATCAAACCTTATGGGTGACTGGTTAGTGCCCTGCTCATTTTTGTCTTCAATCACGGGGGCTTGATTTTTAGTGTTAGTGTCCAGGGACTGAGGAGGAAGGGTTTTTTCCTCACTGATAGTGAGATTGACTAACAAGTGACCAGAAAAGTCCTGCATAGGTTTGGGGGTGTCCTCCTTGTCCTGTTCTAGCATTACGATGGACTCCAAAATGGGGTTTCCCACTTCTTCAACCGAATCCATTTCTTCCTCCTTTTCATTCTACTCTTCCTCCATGATTTTGGGATCTGTACAATGATGTTTTGACAGGCCTTTGAAGTGGAAAATTGTTTGCAGGTCTAAAGCGTTGGAGACAAGCCCTCAACTAGGGCCTAGTAGTTTTGTACGTTGTGAGTGTGGAAAAGAATTGAAACTTTGGCATTTGGAAGACCAAAAGGAGTGGTTTAAGATTTCCCAATTTGTTTATGGAGTTGTTTGAGAGTTTTGAGAAATAAAACTTAAAGTTGGTGAAACTGTCATAGGAAAACCCTTGTTACACTGCCCTCAACTAGGGCCTGATGGTAGAGAGGGCTAGGGGTGTGATAGAAGTTTATAATTTTGGATTTGGGGAGGCAAGACACGGTACTTGAAGATTCCAACACATATTGGTGAGGTCATTAAGGGGAATTACAGACTAAGACCCAAAAATAGTCATACTAACAGTTAGGAAACCTGTTAGTGTTTACACTATTTGGAATAGTATCAAGGGTACTTAATGTCTACATGTACTTGCTAGAGAAGATGTCAGAGGTGGATTTGGGGATCAGTGAAAGTGTTAGGGGTCTTATGGGTAACTTGGAAGTATAAACATAGTAGGGGGTAAAGGTACTTGAAGAAGGGTTGTAGAGTCCTTAGTAAAGAAGGGCTAGTTGATGAGATTGGGGTAAGAATCCACATTAAAGAAGTCATCATACCTTGGAGGCAGGTGACAAGGCGGGACTTAGGAAGTCCTTGGGTGGATGAATGAGGGATCCATTGGATAGACCTAGGAAGATTAGATAACAAAGTGTGAAAGGTAACCTGATGCAGGAGCATCAAGTCCAAGGATGAAGAATAAGAAGACACTAGAGGCAACAAGATGAAAACATGACCATATTGGGTCATTGAATGTAATAAGACCTTGTAAAGGTCCTTTTTGATATGTTTTGTATAATCATTTTGTTAAATTTCAAAATTGTAAGCCATTAATATATATATTAATAACCATAAAATTTCTTTTGTTCAACTTCTTATTTATGTTGTTTTTTTAATAGGTTATAGTGTCTTTAATTATCTGATGTGTGTATTTGAAAATTTTTATTTTAGGTGCATATAACTGTAGTGGCTACTTGCATGGGTGATAAAGCTTGTTTGGAGAGGACTCGGAGACTTATTGAAAGATAGGCAAAGAATTCACTGTTCGTAAAAAAATTGATATCATCAGGCCTCTTTGAAGAAAGTTCAAATTTGGGGATGCCTTTTGCAATTAATTCAAAGGTAATTAAAAACTTTGCTACTTTTTATGCTTTGAAACATACTTTATCACTATTTTTAATGCTTTATTTGATTTTGTTTTTAGATTTATTTTTCGCTCTCTTGAAATCAGATTCTAATTTAATACTAGAATGCAGAATATTACAAATGGATTAGCAAAGAAGGTTGACTACAGATCAATATCATGCATATGATGAGAGAGTAGCTGATGAGAGGGATGTGGAAAAATATCCATGTCCATGTAATAACTATCTTGGTGGAAAAATGAAAAATAGAAATGTTATTTATCGACATATGATAAGACATGGGCATAGTGGTATAAGCCCTTGGGCTTATAACTATTACAAAGATATGATAGAATTGCAAAATGTGAGAGGTGAAGAGGCAAGAAACATAGATGAAGTGGCACTGAACATAGATGAAGGCACAATAAAGCTAGACGAAGGGTTTGAAGTCAATAGAATGTTGAAGGAGGGTTTAGACGATGATTGGGCCAATGCAATGGAGGATGATTTAAAGCCTGTGTATGCTGATTGCAAGTTAAGTCATTTGACAACAATCCTTCAAATTCTTAACTTGCAAGTGGTGCATGGTTGGACAAATAAGAGTGTAGATCAGTTGTTGGCATTATTATGTTCATTGTTACCTATTGACTCCACATTGCCAACAAAATGAAGTCAATGTAAAAAACAAATTAGTAAGCTCGGATTAGGGTATGATAATATCCACACATGTTTGAATGGTTGCATATTATTTCACAAAAATCTTGCAAATGATACTGAATGTCCAAAATGTCATGAAGCAAGGTACAGGAAAGGATTGAAATCAGCTATGGTCCCTAGAAAAGTTCTTTGTCACTTTCTGATAATCCTGCGATTACTACGAATGTATCGATGTAGATACATTGCTCAGCTTATGCAGTGGCATTCTCTAAATAAGAGCACTGATGGGAAACAACGACATGTGCCTGATTCTAATATGTGGATGGAGTTTGATAACAAATGGCCCAATTTTTATCAAGATCCTCGTAACATAAGGTTGGGTTTGGCTCGAGATGGAGTGAACCCATTCTCAGATCAAAGTATGAAATGGTCAACTTGGCTTGTTTTTTTATTAAATTATAATTTGCCTCCATGGCTAGTAACCAAACCATTTTTCTTGATGTTATCATTGATTATACCAGGAAAGAAAAGTGTGACTTCAGATACAATAGATGCTTATCTAGAGCCACTATATGATGATCTAATGGAATTGTGGACAGGAGTTGAAGCAATTCAATCTTTAAGGGATGGTCATTCAATCAAATTCACTTTAAGAGCTTCCTTATTGGTTACAATTCATGATCTTCCTGCATATGGTACATTGTCTGGTCTCACTGTTCATGGATATCATGGTTGTCCAGCTTGTAACTTTAAGGATTTTGTGAGGCACTCAAGAAGTTTGCGTAAGTGTATTTATTGTGGACATCGTGCTTATCTGAAAGTGGATCATCCATATCATCAACAAAAAACACGTTTCAATGGTCAAGAAGAGAATCGTGAAGCACCTTTGGCAATAACAGGTGATTACATTGTTGACAATGGAAAAAAAAGAATGTCATTTATTACAAATGGTGGTGTTCCTGGTAGTAGATATGATCCATGTAATCAAAGTGGTGTAAAAAGGTTGTGCATATTCTATAATTTTCCATACTTCAAGGATATAACCATCGGACACACTGTTGACTTCATGCATATAGAGAAAAATATAGCCTATGCTATTATAGAAACTCTTTTTGGTGCTTTTGATACTATTTCATCACGTGAAGACTTCTGAGATTTAAAGATTCATTGAAATCTTTGGGTTGAAAAATATGATGGTGAAAAATATGGAAAACCTAGTGCTCCCTATGTTTGGACAAAAGAACAACATGCACAATTCTTACAGTTGATGTCTCAGACTCGCTTTCCTACAGGATATGTAAGTACTACCATTAGAAGCCAAATTGACAGTAATAGCTTAAGAGGCCTAAAGACCCATGATTATCATGTGATAATCGAGAACATTTTACCAATTGTGGTTAATATATTGGGTTTGGAAAAAGGGAAAAGATTGGCAATCATAAGGTTGGGGCTAATACTTAAGAGAATGAGTTCACATGTAGCAGATCCATCAAACTTTGACAGTTTGAGGGAGGAGGTTGCTGAAGTTCTTTGTCTTCTAGAATAGGAATTTCCACCAACAATCTTTAACATCTCTATGCATCTTTTGATACATCTAGAATATGAACTAGAGCATTGCAGTCCAGTAAGAACAAGATGGATGTATCCTATAGAACGATATATGAAGGTTTTGAAACAATTTGTTCATACTAGGGCAAAACCAGAAGGCAACATGGCTGAGGGATATTCAATGCAAGAGGTGATGGGATTTTGTACAGAATATATGAATGATTTTGAAAATGTGAATGGACGTGTATGGGATGATGATGAAGATGAGAGAGTTGCAAGTGAAGTATTAGAGGGTAATGGATTCTACTTCAAGCTATCACATCAGGAAAGAAGTACATTGCATGCATTTATTCTTCAAAACACATCTTCATTTGATACATGGCATAGGTAAAACATTCTACATAGTTGTTTATTTACTCAAATGTATTACACATTTATATTATTAATCTTACTATGTCATTAATGTTGTATGTAGAAAATATGAGGAAGAAAATTAAAGTTTCTTGCAACATCGACCTCAAAAGTGCAAACATCATAGTTTGGTTGGAGGTGATACTTTTCCAAAATTTGAAGAATGGATTGCCAGTGATGTTCATGATGCAAAAGAAGAAGGTCAACATATAACAATAGAGGAAAGTGAGCTTTCACAATCTCCACATGTATGGGCTATGCGATTTAATGGCATGTGGGCCTATGGTAGTCATTTAAGGGTAGAACAAAAAGACAAAGGAAAGATAAATTGTGATTGTTTTGTTAGCGTTGAGTTTCATCATGAAACCGAGAAGAAATTCTATGTTGGATTCATCCAAGAAATTATTCAAGTAGATTTTGGTGAAAATAGTCCTATATTGTTAAAATGTAAGTGGATCTGACCATCTGCAATACAATTTGATGAGTATGGATTTATACATGCTAATATAGGGCAATTCTTATCAGAGATGGATGAGCCATATGTTTTCCCTTTTCAAATCAACCAATCATTTCTAATTAATGATGTAAGAAGCCCAGGATGGTCATATGTCATTCAAATAGAGTCTTGTTGAAAATGAAAATTCATGGAAGTTGTTGATTTAATTCCTGATGGGCAATATATTAATCTGCAAGAAACATTTGAAAAAGTGGATGAAGATGATGATGGACTATTTCAAGAAGATATTTTGATTACCAGTGAAGAGACTATAAGAGAGAATGTATTGCATGCCACAGATGATGAGGACAAAGAAGATCTAGTAGATGCAGACATGAGTGATCAAGAATTGGACCTTGCTGGTAGTGCAGATGATTATTGATGAGCCCCATTTCATGAACTATTATTAAAGTCTTTTAAGTTGTTTTAAAAATGTGTTTATGTTTTGAGAACATGGACCTTCTTACTAATACTATGACCACTATCCTCCATGAAAATCTGTGAAAACCATTTAATTCTACAATAACTTCACCATGGGGATGGAACATTTAATTCTATAATAACTTTACACATTGATTTAGTCCATTTTCATAATGATACTCAAGCCAAGAATGAAAAATTTCTCATCAATAGTCAGTGTCCAAAAAAATCTTTCTTTGGTTCCATTGAAATTGTTACCTAGTCACTACTCTTCCATCAGGGATTTCCTGTGAGACTTGTTCTGCTTCATTGAGCTGTATATGGTAGGTTTTGTTGCTGAATCATGTACTACTTTTCTAATTAGTAATTAGGCATCTGATTCTGATGATCTAAGCTTCATTTTGTTTTCAAGGATGCTAGAATTCGAAAACTAAGGATCTAATAATTTGGGTTTCTCTTACTTTGCATTGTAAAAAATATAATGCTTCTAGGACTGTCTATCTTCATGAGTGTCCTTTTTCACTTGTTTGGCATTACATTATGTATTCTACCAACAAGCACAATGCTTCATGTTACCTACCCTTCTCACCTGAAAGAGTGTTATGTGAATCTTATCAAAACAATGAAATTGCTCCCATATGTTGTTCTTATTGTCACTCACACTTTTGGACTTCTCTGGACTGTCTTGTTGTTATAGACTATGTTGTTTTTAGGAGGTGTTTAAGATTCATACTTGTAAGCAGTTATAATGACCATGTGATGCTGAGCCTTCCATAATCCACTTAAGGAACCTAGAATCAACTTGAGGATTCATCAATGTCTTGGAATCAACTCAAGGATTCAAGTTCAAATCAAGGTTCAAATGAAAGTCTCTGACTTGGTAGATCACTTCCACACACCATTATTATGAATTCATTTCCTACTTTGTTGCCACAATCTCTTATTGCATCAATTTCCTCCTAGGTCACCTAGTGTGCCTAGCACCTCCACCATACCAGAATCCAAATCGGGCTTCACTCACTGACCCTAGCACCTTGGATCATCTTATCATGCTCTATCTACCATGTTCCAACTCTTCACCAACTCCATACAACTCATCTCTTACCATTTCCCATTTTAGCCCTTCTAGGCCTGGCTAGTAGCCCTGTTCCAACAGTATTCTGTACTTTTTTCTCAAAATTCACAAACACCCTAGTAACTTCTCTACCTTTTCAAATACCCTTTATAGATTTATTAAACCCCTATGAATCTCAATCCTTCATCCCTTGACTGGTGAACCTTTCTACTGCTGATTGCACATGCATTTAGGCCTAATTATCCCTCCATCAACAAAGCAACTCCCCTTTGCACTCACCCACAAGATCCCAAACCCTGAAATAGTCTTAATAAATGTATTAAATACAAGGATTCCAAATTTTTTTAAAGCATCCATGCATATCTATGCACTCTTCCACCAAACCCTCATTTTAAGGGTCCATAACCTAGGGCTCTCTAGAAAAAGCCCTTCCCTGCAATAGGAAACCATAAAGATGGTTTATACACCTTCCAATATAGTTCCCCATGTGTTTCCAACCATTACTTACTCATTTCCTTCATTGGGCCTCACCCAACTATTATTGGTGCTTAAACAGTGCACCTTCTTTCTGTATTTTCACCAGTCAAACACTATTTCCATGTTCCTCCTATGTCTTCCCTGCAATAAGAACTTCACATAAAATATATAATATACATTATGGAATCTCCCACCAAACCACAATTAGTACAGAGGTGGGAGAGCCTTCACATCTTTAAGGGCAACAATGAAATACGTTGACTGTTCCCAATTCAGTCACTGTTCCAAGACACCAGTAGTTTCCTGGTCTTTTACTTAGTTAAATAAAATGAAATAATTTCATGACAATATATAAAATGACTGAAAGAGATAATTTACACCATCATCCAATCAGAATAATGTTCTATTAAAGTATAAGAAGTTACTGTTGCTTATGACTGTACCCACGGATAGTGGCTTTCAGATTTGCAGGAAATTAACTTTTTATTGATCTAAACCATTTAAAAATCATGCCATTACATATCCATCATGTTATGTGCATCCACTCATGTTGATCCCCTTGAAATAAGACTCTAACTCCTCAAACAACCCGAGAGTAACCACCCAACTAACTCCTAACTGTCTGCAACAATCAAAACTGATTGTTCACAACATATGGAAAATGTTGTCAACTTGAAGACTTATTATCTCTTAGGCTTCTTATCACCTATAATGGTGTTTAACATGTATTTTAAGCTTATGGAAAACTATAAACTCCTATTCTAATCCCTAATCCCATCCTTTAGCCATTTGTGGCTATATTGACAATATTTTGTCAATTTTTACATTTTTGCATTTGTAATGCATTCTTTGCATTTTATCCTTTGACTAACCCATGTTTCTTTATTATGGGATCATAATGACCTTAAAACAATATTAAACATTACATCAACTTTAAATGACCCCTATCCCATAAACCTTACACCTTAGCTATTTTGGCCTAGTTGCCAATCTTGGCAATCTATTACATTCTAACATTTCTATTACATCCCAATGGCTCAAAGGCCATGGTACATTATCAAATGAATTCATAGGTCCTCATTAGGTCTTCATTCCTCTTTTGAATTCATAGGTCTTCTCCTTAGGTCCTGATAGTGACCTTGTGTTCTTTATCCTCATAGGTGCCCCTACACCACCATGCCTCAGTGATGACTACCACTGTGTGACCGTCACTTACACCTATGACTATTGTAGTTGTGTCAATGTTCTCTATGACACATTATCAAGAAAATCCAATTGGAATGCTTAAAGCCAGATTTTGCAACATCCTCCCTCCTTATACCAGAATGGGATCTTTGGAACAGTCTATGGGTATCTAGCAGAGCATAAAGGAGATTTCTCTATTATACATAGTTGCAACTGTGTGCTATAAATGTGTCACACTTATATGGATCATTACATGCAAGGAAACTCAAGAATGAGCCCTCACAAATCGATCCATAGCTCCCTAGGCATGGAGTGCAAGGGTTTTTAAGAATGCTCTCAGCTAGAGCTATTTAGCCTATAACCTTGCTAGTAAACCATGCAATGGGAGATTCAATGAAGACAAGGGCAAGAATGCCAATATCCTCAAGAATCAAGAATGAAAATGCAATGCAATGCTATGCTAGAAATGGAAATGCAAGCTAAGCTATGAAAGGAAATATGCAAGTGTTACAACCCAAGCTAATTAATCTATGTGAGCTAATCTAAAGCATAGAAATGAAGTTAATCTAAGAAAGCATAAATATGAAGCTAAGCTAAGAATGCAAGAATGAGATGTAGAATGCAAGAATGAGATGTAGATGCTAAGAATGAGATGTAGATGCTAAGAATGCTCCAAATCTTCAAAAGCTCCAAAGTGACCTAGAAATCCTGCAGCATAAAGTTAACATAAAAAGTTGGGGATCTAGAATGAAGAAGAGAGCTCTTCTTTTATAAGAAATGAGGAGAAATGGACCATGGAGATTAAGAGGAAAAAGATTTAATCAACGATGGAGCTTGAAAGAGGAGCGATCCATGTGCACACATATCCTCCAATGGGAAAATAAGAGTTGACTTTTGTGTCCATATGAGACAAAAAGTGCTTTTTTCCTTTTTATAAAATAAGAATAATGCTTTATTTGTGCAACTTAGGATAACAGGAAAAGTGGGGGCTTTTTATTTATTAAAAGGGGAGGGAATTCCTTTTAAATACATAAAAACTTAGGATAAGATGGTTATCCCATAGAAAATAATCGAATAAATGATAGAACTAGGATTTGATTAAGAACAAGCAATTTATAATTTAGCAAAAGGGGCTAATAGTCTAGATGACCATTTTTAGGTGTATATAGCAACTGCTCTATTATACATAATTGCAACTGCTCTATTAGGCATGTATGAAAAATGTGGAAGCATAGCCAAGACAAATGAATTGTTTAACTTTAACACATTGCCTCAAAGACATGTATTCTCATGGACTGCAATCGTGGCAGGACATACAGAAAATGAACTTCATGAAAAGGTGTTCCACGCTATTGTTAGGTTTAAAGATGAATTCTACAACCTTTTCTAGTACCCTCCATTCTCGTACCCAAAAGGTAAAAAAGGAACAAGATATATGCATCTAACAGAAGAGCTCTTTTAGATAATGTGGTTACAATAACATTATTACACACGTATGGAAAATGTGCAAACAAATACAATGCATGTGACCTTTTTGGCATAATGCCTCAAAGAAATGTGGTTTACTACACTCCAATGCTTGTCGTATATGTACAAAATGGATTTCTCAAAAAAAACCTTTAGAAAATTTTAGGAAATGCAACTGGCAGTTGTAAAACTGAACTGCTCAACCAATACTAGCATCCTCCTTGTATATTCTGAAGTTGGTCTTTGGAATATAGGTATGGACATTCAATGGAAGCCTAAATCATATAGGAATGTTGTTAGTTTTAATTTTGGGAAATCCCTAGTAAATATACATACCAAATGGGAAGCATAGGAAGGCATTAAAATTTTTGATAGATTGTTTGAAGAATTTTCAACATATTCTTTCAAGAGTTGTAAACTCTTGCAATATAAAGGTAACATAAATTTGTCTAACTTTATTCACAAAGATGTATGCATGTTGGAATCAGTCTAGTTGCAAATAGTTACAGGGTTTGAGGCCACTGCCACCCCCACCCCTAGTACCAGTCTAGTCTGGACCTCGTACTAGTCTTGGTTTGTAATGCCTCCAGGTCTAGTGAGGATGCATAACCAAAGTTCATACTATGTTCAAGAGTTCTTGAACCTGAAACATAATTGAAGACATAGATTATAACTAAAAGTACTAAAATAAAGAGTAGAAAAACATAGAAGTCTTATAATAATGCAAAATTGAATGCTTCCAGTCTTCTTTGTTTCTTTCATCCGGACCTTTCATGATCACACTCTCCCTGTCTAAATTTTGGACCCATGTGCAAAGTCTTAGAATTCTCAAACATGCAATTATATACGAGTCCTGGTGATGCAAGACAATCCTTTTAAGGTGAAGCAAAGAGGCAATTATTCATTTAGAGTTATTATGAATAGTTTTCAAAACCCTTTGACTTGCAATGATTAGTTGGTTAGTTGAGTTTGATCTGGGTACATTTTTTGTATAATTTTTGTAGTGACACTCCAGAACCATCATTAATTTAAGGTAAAAAGTGGATCACAAAGAGTGATTTAGAATAAGAAAAAGCATGTACAGTTGAATATCCAAAAGTAATCTTAAGCATCTTAAGGAGTTTGGAAAAATCATGTCTTTCTCTTACTTGCAATGATTCCATAACCTTTGTCACCATCCTCTTTGTCTAATAAGAAAGATCATAGGGGATAAGATCTAATAAGAATTAATTGTCTGAGGGGTAGTGGTGCAGGGGCACCCAAGGACACATGAAATTACAGGGTACACCAGGGGCTATGAAGGAGAAAATGAAGATACAAGGGCAATCAATGCATAGTGAAGACATATTGAGTCATTTGATGATGAATCATGGCTATTAAAGCCATTAAATGTAATAAATTTCACAAAGTTGTTAAAATTTAATGTATTGCCAAGAATGGGCAAAATGGCATAAGTGAGGTGTCAAGAGTCAATCAATGTGATGTATAGGATAGAGTGTCCTAGGAAGAGTTATAGGTTGATGCAAATGAATAATATTGTTTACATGATGCAATAAGGCTCTAAATGGTGTAAAAGGCACTAAAAGTGCAAGATTTTGTAACATTGTCAACATTGACAATATAAGCCAAATATGGCACACTAGAGGGAGTTAGGGATAAAGGTGGAGTCTTTAGGTCACTTAGGCATAATAAAGTCATTTAGATACAATAATAAATGTTCCCAAGGTCTTAATCCAATAAAGTGGCAAAGGGAAAATAAACAAGTAATGATTGTCATTAAAAAGTTATAAAAACTATTTATTTACTATCACATGATAGTTATGAGGGAGTTTTGGTCGATCCCAGAGGTTTGGGAGTTAGTTTGTGGGTAGTTGAGAGAGAGAAAAGTCTTGAAATTAGGGTCTTTTAAAAGATAAAATAGTTGTTGGTCGAGGAACGGGGGGAAAAAGGAAGAAATCAGTGACATTCTATATTGACTGTCATATAAACAGTCTGCTGTTCCAAAATAAGTTGATATTAATACAAGTTCTTTCCTTGCATTTACTTTGCTTCTGACTCTCCTAAGCACCTGGAATTGTCTTTAATAGGAATGTAGAATTTCTTTTATACTTTGGAAAGGCATTTGATAGTTTCAAGTACAATCTTTAATCAAAATATCTGTTCATTGTCTATCACTGTCAGGAGACAGTTTGGAACAGTTTTGTTGTAATAAAATGGAGTGATCCTCTCCCACTTTCTATCGTATCACTGTTCCTTATGGGAGAGGAATTTATTAATGTAAATAATATGTTATTTTTATGATTTGAATGCATAGGGAGTGCCAAGAGAAAGTGGACTGGCAGAATAGTGTGTGACTGGTGAATGAAAACAGTGAAGGTGCACTTGGAAAGCACCACATGGTGGATAGAAGGATTTGAGGGTTGAAGTGGTTCAATAATGGTTGGAAACATTTGAGAGAGTGTATTCTAAGGTGTCAAAACCATCTGAATGGTTTTGTATGTCTGTGAAGGGTCTTTTCTAGAGAGCCCTAGGTTATTGACCCTTAAAATGAGGGTTTGATGAAAGAGTGCTTAGAAATGCATGAAGGTTCAAAAAAATTTAGGAATCCTACTATTTAATAGATTCCTTAAGACTGTTTCAAGGTTTGGAATGTTGGGGATGAGTACAAAGAGTAGTTGCTTTCTAATTAGAGGGCTAATTAGGCCTAGTTGCAAATAGGAGCAGTCATAGAAAGGCTCATCAGTCATAGTTTGAAGGGATGAGATTCATAGGGTTTGAAGAACTTAATAAAGGGTATTAGAAAAGGTGAAGGAGTTACTAGGGTGTTTGGGAAGTTTGAGACTGTTGTAGTCAGTAAATATGGGCTTTGTCCATAAATTGATGCACAGCAGGGCCATGGGCTTGAGGAGATGGAACTTTAGATTTATTCTTCTATTTGACTGTCCTTATAAGGTTGACTGTCCTTATGTAGACTATTCAAATCATGTCAAATAAAGCTCTTTTTGAGTATCTTGTCAAGCATTTAGTTGTTGAAATTTGTCTTTGTTTACATTTTGATTCAAGTTGTTGATTTATACATTATCACTTATTTGGATTTCAGGAAATGAGGAGAAAGAATGTGAGGCCCAAATTAGATGATAGTGGTGAGAATGCTGAAATTCTATTGATAGAGTATGAGAAGTTTCATAGAAAATTTGTGGCAAGGAATAATGAATATTTGTCACAGCTTGGATTAACAAACAGGTAAGTTGTAAATCCAGTGAGTAGTATGTTATTGTTTAATAGTGTTTACTAAAAACTTATAGGCTTGAGCTTTATGTATACAAGATATAATATGATATTTTTGGTTATATAGGAAAGAAACAAACGGCATAGGAAATGAAAAAGGAAAACAAAAGGAAATCAAAGATAGAGTGTCGACAACTCGTAGAAGCCAACGAATTTTTGATTCAACAACACATGCACTTGGTGGAAACAATAGTTGTGATGATGTGTAGCCAGGTATAATGCATAGTGATGTGCATCTTGATAAAGTACATGGTGATGCACAATTAGATATAGAACATGGTGATGCACAACATCACAAAGATCTTTTAACACAAAGTCTCAAAGAGATTATTGAAAAACATGGGAGTCAAGGAACAGAAAATATGCAAAAGCTTTTTGCAAGAGTGATAAAGGATGTCTTTGAGGAAAAGTCTACAAAGATAGGTAGTGATATAACTACTCATGACACACTTAATGTGGGTAAAGATGGTGAATTTCAGGTTGCTGAAAGGAATGAAGGGATATTGCTTGCATCCAATGTACCTATTACATCTTCTAATGGAACTAATAAATCAAAAAAAAAATATTGGGAGCGGTTTAAATATGGAAGATGTAACTGCTTTTGTAAAAAGGAGAAGATTGAGTCAAAATTTATATAGATCTATAGAGAGGGATGCAAAATAGAGAAAATTAGAAGGCAAGAAGCCATTCTAGGTTGAGGTATCAAGAGATGGCGAGCCCATTCGGAAAAATGTTGCAAGGTGGGCCTCTGAGTTGGGCATGCGATGTAGAACCCATTTGGATATTTGCAAGACCAACTTTGCAGATCAAGATCCATGAAATGTGGAAATTGTCATACAAAAGATGGAAAATAATTTCGAGACTACTAGTGAAAAAATCTCTCGAAGATATTACAAGAAAAAAATGAGAATTTTGATGAATAATTTTAGATACACTTGTAGAAAAACTATCATGGATGGGAAAGACAGGTTACAATCTACTCTATCTCCTAGACAATGGGAGGCATTGAAAGAAAGCATGAGTTCTGAAGAATATTTGATTAAAAGTTGTAGAGGCAAGAGAGCAAGAGATAATGTAACAGTTGGATACACATTTGGCCGAGATGGGTTGCAGGCTAAAAAGGATAAATTTGGAGTAAGTGCCTAATTTTTTGGTTCAATTTATGTGAATATTTATTGGAATTATTTATTGAACTAACTATTTGTAAATATTAATGTTGTATTGTAGATGGAAAATAATAACAAAGAAGCAAGTGTAGAAGAAATTGTTAATTATATGGAAACATTGGATCCTAGATCGAACAACAATATGAGTTGGAAATCTAGTCCATCGAATGAGATCTCACAACCATCTATTGCACGTCATGTAATAGCCTCTGCAGATCATTTTAGCTCAAATGATGGGTATGAACAAACAATGAATTGCATACATGGAGTCACTGTGAAAGTATCCCAGTTGGCTGCCTCTGCTATGCGTATGGATGGACTGGCTGAGACAGTATCACAGTTGGCCACTTCTATTAAGCCTATAGTTTCTACATGGAATGTCCATAATTTTATGGATTCAAATAAGGTAAGATGCTCTATTCATTTAATTCTATTTTGAATTTTTTAGAATTGTCAACTAGTATGCTGTTACGGTAAAACCATGGTGAGAAACACTGCTAGGATCTATTGTTTTAACTCATACTCATGGTTAAAACTTCAATTACAATGTTTAAGGGCACCAACCATAAGGAGTCACCAAACCCCTATTCTAAGAGCATCAAGTCTTTCTTATCACAAACTTTTCAATTTGAGCATCGACTCAACATCCTTAAGGCACCAACCAAAGGATGTTATATAAAAAGTTTTTACTGTTTTGCAAACTACAACTTTGAACTTCACAATGATGGAGATAAACAAGTAGAAATATTACAAACTAAAAAAAATAACTCTTCAGATGTTTCAGTCTGAATTAAAAAATATGAACAACATCAATCTTCTGATAAATGTGCCTTCTACAAGTTCTACTCACATTTGCTTAATCCACTCCATCAAATAGAATTTCATAAATAACTACACTGTCAAACCTTGTTCATCATTTAAGCAATGTATGCATTAAATATTATCAAAAGAATAATACTATATACCTCAGACTTCGTATGCATGCAACATACTATACTTGATCAGATTTCTTCACCCATTGAACATTCAGAAAAGATTACAGACCAGACCGTGGTATTTTGAAAATGTTTCTCATCAACAATATATCATCTTATTAAACACATCTCCTTCTCTGCATAAGACAATCAAATATTTGACAACTTTTCATTTGATAATTGCAGTGTGATTACTTCATATCAGAACAATACTTTGTATCGAGCACATACTCTATTCACATTTCATCAAACTTTTACATATCTCGTCAATGATACACACTCTCGCACACATCTTCCATCAAAATACCAATGAATAAATAAGACAACTCCTTTCTTGATTGACAAGAATTCTAACTGATAAGAGTTAGGAGGTTGTAACTGTACAAGTATTCATCACAATTGTAAGCAGTGTAAAATGCCAGAAGTTTAACATAATTAAACTTATACACATCAATGGCATTAAGGAAGTTTCTTATGAAAAAGGAAATATATAAAAGATTTCATATAGCTAATCCTCATGGCAATGATGCCAGATTGAAACATATTCAAAAACATCTCCATCTCTTAAGCCTAAAAAAAATATATCCTCTGAAATATGAACATGAGGTTCTTAATTACTTTGTTGCTCCCAAACCGTTCTCTTGAAGACTTAATTACTAGTATGTTGTTATGGTAATTTTCTGTTATGTATTTTCTGTTTGATGGCTTGTGAGAGATAAAAGAAATCAATCAATGCAAATTCCAAATATCTTTAGATTAATGAGGATAAAGTTTACTTTAATTTCTGAGATTTATTTCCAAACTAGAATGCTGATATAAATTCTGATCTGAAAATGAAGGGTAATATCTATGAACCAAAACTTCTTTGATATCGATACTATAGAGTAGATTGGGGAATGCAAAATGCTGTCAGATTAATATTGCTCTAATCCAGGATGATGGTCTGCCTAGATTCCTGATCTATATTACTTTGATTTACTGAGATGCTTATTAACAAACTATGTTGAAATAAAGCACCTGATCCTGACAATAATCTGATCGCCTTCTCTGAAATTGTCTTTTATAATCATGCAAATGAATAGATGTAATCTGGTATGAGAAATAGGATCTTGTACTTGATCCTCTTTCAAATTATTATCCTTTAATTTTATGTTGCTTTAATGCCTTCTTGTGAGTCTAATCTCTGTCACTGTTGCTGAATAATGGCTCAAGTTTCATGCAATTTTATGTGAGAAGTTTATGCCTTAGTCTGATTACAATCTTTTGTTCTTGCAATAATCCGGGATGCTGTTTCTACTTGTAAATTTCTTCTTTTCATGTGTTTGTGACCTTTCCAAATAGGGGACAAATACCTCCTTTAGTTGGCTATATTAAATCCCTTTAAGTGCTTCAGGTATGAAGACTATATGCCAATAAAATATGCCCCTTGAAGAAATGGATGATCTTCCCTTATTAAGCAACAAAGGGCATGATGTGAAAAGTTGTATCTCTTTGATTAGAACTCTTTCAAACTGAATTACTATTTTAACAAATCATACCTCTTCCTTGTAACTAACAATATCATTAGTTATTTATCTAACTTAGATCATATTAATTCCTTCCTTTGGTTGCAATTATAGATGAGATGTCTTCTTCCTTTGTGCGATCTGACTTCCTCTTTCTAGACAGCAATTACTTATTTCTTGGATAATGTTATCCCCCTTATTTTCTTCTTTCTTGTATAGTGATAATACTCATTGATTTGTGTAATAATGAGAGAGGAATATGATGATCTATTTATAAGACCTTAAAGAGTTGTTTGTCACTTATCTGATGTAATAATCATATAGCAACGATGACTAGTGATGGTTAGTCTGCAATACACTATTGTTGTTTCTGACATGGAAGAAAATACCACCATTGCATTTAATCTACCATTGCATTGATCTATCTACTAACAATTTAACCATGTGCAGAGCAATTCTATCAAAGCTGCACAAAAATGCTTTGATGCCAACAAAGCTGCTGATATTGATAGCGATTGCGATGAATTAGTGGACATGAATGTGGATCAATGCAGTTATAGTTGTGGTAAAGTTGAGGTAATGTAATAGCTGTCAATTATCTATCCTAATCTTCATGCTTGAAATGTTATTTTAAACAAATAATTATATATTTTGCATTTTTCTAGATGTAAGTTAATTTGTCACAATATTTATTAGCTATCTTCATTGCACAATTTAGAATTGTACTTATTTATTGCCAAGGTTTACATATCATACCCTCTTCCAGCATATGACTTGTACCTATTTTCTTTTCAGTCTATTGTGCATATAGGGAAAGACGCTCTCAATAGACCTATCTATAAAGCTCCACAATTTGAGAAGGATGTTGATAGTGAACATGTTGAACTGGATGAGGATCTATATGATATTCAAAGAAGACTTCATGTTAAAAGAAAGGTGAGTTTTATTTATTGTTGTGTATTTCATGGTATTTGTTTTAACACATGCAAGTACTATTTGAGCAAGTAATGGTTGTTTTATTATGTTAATAAGTCAAATGTTTACCTATGTGATAATTATTATGTTAATAAGTCACATAATTACCTATGCACTTTTTGTTTTTGCAGAAAAATATTCATGAACTCCAAGAAGGAGATAAAGTCAGAGTGTTGGATCCATTTGATAGTGCTGCTATTGGTGTTGGGTGGATCCATTCACTATCTATCATACATGGAGAAAACTTGAAAGGAATGAGTGATGCAAATGTAGAACTTGTGAGGGTCACAAGTAATGTACCACTTGTTTATGAAGACAAACTAGATGGAGCGATCCATCTAAAAGAGAAAGAAGGATCCTTTGCACGGTGGCCAATAATTTTTTTTGCAGAAAATGAATTAGTTGATGTTTATCATGCACTAGATACTAGACATTTATAGTGTATTTAATGAGTTGGAAACTCTTAATAACTTTGATATTTTTAGATATAATTATGTATACTCTCAACGTTGACATTTTATTACTTGATACATATTATATTTTAAAATTGCAGATTACCTTTCTTTCTCATGATGTTGAATATTGTTTGTATATGTTAATATATTTTTAATTTCTTTTATGTTTACTTCAAGTTTAATATATGCCTTTTTTGCATTATTAAATTTATGTAATTTAATACATTATTTATATCACAACTAAATTTAATACCAATTAATGAGAACCAAAATATAATAGTGATTAAATATACTATTAGTAGATGGAAACATAAGAGTGACAATGACTAAATATATTACCAATCGATATCAATTAATTGTTATCATGATTAAATAAATGACTAATTATTAACAATGTTGACTAAATTAATGATTAAAATGATCAAATATACTACCAATGGATGGAAATTAGTTGATACAAATGACTAAATATATTACTAATCGATATCAATTAAGTGTTAATGTGATTAAATAAATGACTAATTATTAACAACATTGACTAAATTAATGACTAACATGATCAAATATACTACGAATGGATGGAAATTAGTTGATACAAATGATTAAATATATTACCAATTGACACAAATTAATGATTTTAATGATTAAATAAATGAATATCAAGATTAAATGAATGACCAATTAACAACAACAAATGATTAAATTAATGAGTAAAAATACTACCAAATTGATCATTCAAAACAACCAACAAATGACTAAAAATTTTTTAGTCACAAATTTGGTGGTGTTACAAATGATTGGCAATAAACTATTACTAGTCATGTGATCAAAATTGGTCATCTATATGTGATTTTTAGTAGTTTTTTTAGTCTAATTTTTCTGTTTTTGTACTAGTGAAGGTTGGCACTTGTCTGCCAGCTGAGAGATGAACCAACACACTGATTGAAGCTTTCCTTGTAGACTTTTGAGTTGTCTGAGTGTTCTCGGTGGAGGCATTTCTATTATTTCTTTGACCTTCTTGGGGTCAATCTATATGCCTCATCATGAAACTATAAAGCCTAGAAGCTTTCCAGATGTAACACCAAAGACACATTTCTTTGGATTAAGCTTTAACCCATAGTGATGCAGGCGATTGAACACACTCTCAAGAATGTCAAGGTGTTCATGGCATGTTTTTGATTTTGCAATAATATCATCCACATAGTCTTCTAGGATTTTATGGATCATGTCATGGAAGATTGCTGTCATCGCTCTCTGATATATGGCTCCTGCATTCTTTAGACCAAATGGCATCTTGTTATAGCAGAAAGTACCCCATGGAGTGGTGAATGCTATTTTGTGTTGATCTTCTTTTGCTATATGAATCTGACTGTATCCAGAGAAGCCATCCATTGGTGACAACATTTCATGGCCTGCTGTAAGATATATGATCATGTCTATGTTAGGTATTGGGAAATCATCTTTAGGACATGCCTTGTTTAGGTCCCTGAAATCTGTACAAATTCTGATGTCATCGGAAGGCTTTGTGATAGGTACCATGTTGGAGATCCAATCTAAGTAATCTATAGCTCTTATGATCTTTGCATCCAGGAGCCTTTCTATTTCTGATTTTACCAATAGAGCTACTTTGGGATGCATTTTGTGTAGCTTCTACTTTACTAGCTTAACATTAGGGTCCATAGCTAGATGATGAACAACAAGTTTAGGATCAAGCCTGGGCATGTGTGCGTGTGACCATGCAAAGTTCCTAGTAGCTTCTTCAAGTAGTGCAGTGAAAGCTAGTTCTTCACCCTTTGTTAAAGATGTTGCAATGTAGGTGATTCTAGGACACTCCTTTATACCCAAGTTGATTGGCTTTGTTTCTTCTATGATGATTGATGACTGCTCGGGTTTGTAATCTTGAATAGGAGGAAGATTCAAGTCTTCATCTTCTAGCACTTGAATTGCCAAGTTTTCACTAGAAGATACGTTCTTTATTTTTACTATTTTGGAATCAAAATGTGCCCCAGAAGGGTTTTCACATAAGGATTCATGTTTTACTCTTTCTATTCCTCTTTTGCAGCTAAAGCTTACCTCCTCCCCAAAATATCCTTCTGGGTAAAGCTTATAGATGTGAGTTGACTCTCAATTTTTATCTACTACCTGGCTCGACCCTCCCATGAACTCTAGGAGCGCTTCCATGCTCTGGAACTCATCAATATGTGTGACACTTGGTTGGTCCCAATCTATGAGATTAGAGTGTACAAGGGGAAGTTCTATGAGGTTAATGGCAAGTTCTTGGAGGACAGAAGTGCCCAGGAGGTTATCATCATCGAAGATTTCATCGTATGATTTCTTTTCTTCCTCTTCAGCAGTGTCTTTGATTTCTATGAGGTCATCCTGGCTATTCAAAAAGGGAACTCTAGTCATGTTGGTGCCCCTAGTTGCGGTATTGGGCCCTTGTATATGTAGGCGATGGGTATTAAAGCCAAGACCCTGATGTTCAGGATTCTTTGATGCTATGATGGGATATTGGCTACCGCCTTCTTGTGGTCCTAGACCACCACTTTGATATTTCCATTGTTTAGTAGCATACTTATGTGATTGCAAATACTTGCCTTTGAAATAGCCAAGAAGTTGAGTGTCAGGTGGTGGGGGATCTTTGTACAACCACCTATTGATGTTAGGATCCATCTCTTGACTATTTATATTTCCATGGGATTCAAAAGTCATAGGTCCCATTCTCTTGATTTCATGAAGCTCTTTAGCAAGTTTTCTTTGATGACTCAGGCACCCTTGGGTATGTGGGTCAAGTGGGAGGGCCCCTATGTCAAATGCATCATATAGGTTGTATTCACCATAGCCTTGGTTATTGATCTTGATGGAAGAGAGGGTGGAGGCGAGGATAGTCTTTGGATCACAGTGGGATCGAGATGAGCTAGCAACAAAAGTGCCAATGTCGGTTCCAGGATAGTGAGTGGAATGAGGGAATGATGCCTCCATCGTACGGTAGTATGCGAAGGGTTAGGGATCAACATGGATGATAACCTTAGTGCCTTGATGTAGAAATTTGATGCACTGATGGTAAGTAGATGGTACAACCTTGATGGAATGAATCCATGGTCAGCCTAAGAGGATATTGAATGGTAGGTCAAGATCAACAACATGGCAAATGGTATCTTGTGTTGCTGGGCCCAACTGAATAGCAAAGTAATAGTACCTTCAGAGGTATGCTCTAAGTTGTCATAGGCCTTGATAGTGACTACTTCATGTGATATATTGGCCTCTATGAACCCAATCTATTGAATGAATTTTAGAGTACACAAGTTTAGGGCCGAGCCATTATCTATTAAAACCCATTTGATGGAAAAGTCCCTGACCATAACGGTGATGCGGAGAGGGAGAGTATGGTCAGGTGCAATGTCTAGTATGTCAGATGGTTTGAAGGATAAAGCACAAGATGTGGATAGATGTCCCACAAGGTTCTTGAACTGGGTGGCATTAATGTTTGTGGGGACATGTCCTTCTTTGAGGGCTTGGTCAAGGATCTCCTGGTGGAGGGGCAAAGTGCGGAGGAGATCTAGGATGGAGATTTGGGCTAGTGTGTTCCCAAGATGTTCTATGAGGTTATATTGTGTGTTTTGTGCATTGTGTGCTGGTCTTGGATGGGCACTAGCGACAGTTATCTGACCTCTGTGAGTGGTAATGACACATTGAATTTCTACTCCTCTGACATGGATGACATTGACTATGGGCTCAACTTGGGTTATACATCCAATAAATTTGTCGTAATTGATATAGGAAGTATTGTAGACTTTGTGGTCAGTGTGATCTTCTTGTTTTCCTTTTCCTTGGTTCTGGGGATGATTGGTATTAGCTTGGTTCTTCCCAGCATTGTGTTGTGGGAACACATTCTGATAAATTTGCAAATTGGCATTAGGTGAGGCTTGAGTAGGTGTGTCTACTTGGATCTCCTTTTGGTCAATGAGATCTTGGATGTAATTCTTGAGTTTCATACATTTCAAGGTAGTGTGTCCTTTGACACGATGATAATCATAATACTCATGATGTTTATACCAGTTGGGCTTGGGAGTGGTATAATCAACTTGTTGGATTGGTGGGTACATAATCAAGTTGGCCTTAGCCATTTGGTGAAAGATGACATCTAGAGGTTCACCAAGAGGTGTGAAGATCTTCTTTGGATAATTCAAAGCTCTGCGTCTATTCTAATTGGGAGTAGTATTGATGGCATTAGCCTGATTGTTTGGATTTCCTTGATGGGCTTGATGGGCTTGCTGCTGATAGTTCTGTTGATTATTTTGAGGCTGATATTACTGCATAGGTTGATGATGAGTTTGAGGTGATTGCTAATAGATAGGTGCTTGTTGTTGTTGGTATGTAGGAGTTGGTGCAGGACTAGCAACAATAATTTGGACATGTTTCGTATCAGTGGCTCCATTAGTAATAATGTTTTTGTTACGATTCCAATAACGGGTTTTATCATTGCTGGGTTTATTTTGGGAATCATTTTTTAAATTCTGGATTGTGCCTTCATCTAGGAGGGCCTTTTCAATACCTATCTCTTTTCTCTTGATATCCTAATATGTTTGGAGACAATTCATTCTTATGAAGTGGGATAGTTTAGGATGCAAATTATCAATGAAGATTTTGGTCAAATGCTTCTCAGGTGGTTTGTATGATAATCTGGTGGTAAGATTTTTCCATCATTGTAGGTACTCTGCTAGGATTTCTCCTTCTTTCTATTCAGAGTTGCAAAGATCTAATAGGGTCAACCCATTCTCAACATTATGGGCATATTGGGCAACGAACTTCTCAGAGAGCTCGGCAAAAGTTGCGATGGTCCCACATGGTATCTTGTAAAATGACTCAACATCAGTTCCTCCCAAGCTTTTGGGAAATAGGCACAAAAGATAATTGTCATTGTAAGCCACTTCTTGGCAGGCCATGTAGAACTCTTCAATGTGATCGACTAGGTCTCCTTTTCCTTAGTATTTATCAAATTTGGGTGTCTCAAAGTTTTTAGGAAAAGGAACAGTTGTGATTGATTGGTCAAATGGGTAAGGACACACCTCTTCAAACTTGAAGGTTTTATCCTCGCTACTAGTTTGAAGCTCCTTAAGAGTGTTCTTCATTGCTTCCCACTTGACATTGATTGGTGTTGGAGTGAGTACTCCTATTTAAAAAGGATCTAGCGGTGCTAGCGAATAAGGGTGATGCTGAGGTGGGTATTGTGAAGTGGGATATGGGGATTGTCTAGCAAGATAAGTGGATTGGAGTGGATTTTGGAGTGATGTTTTCTCAGGAGGATACTACTGATGCGACACAGGGGGATATTGCGGTGGAGGATATGGGACTGCTTGTTGGTGTTGTGGGATGATTGGGACTTGCTGCTATGATTGAAAGTATGGGTGCTATGGGGGAAGGTGGTGGAATGATGTAGCTTACTGGTAGGATGGTCCTTGCTAAAATTGGCTTTGCAGTGAGCTGATATAAGTTGGGTGCATTCCTGCATTTCTTAAGGGTGGAACTAATGTAGGGAAGCTAGAAGCAAAAGGTGATTGGGAAAGATAACTTGCAGAATGAGAGGAACTTGGCTGTTGAGGTGGAGGAACTTGATGAAAAACACTCACTGTTGTGAATGGATAGCTTGCAAAGGATGAAGTTGGCAGAGGCTATGATGGTTCCTATTGTGCTGCTTGTGAGAAGGTGGCTTGTTGGTTTGCAAACATGGATGTAGGAGAGTGAGTTGGTATGCCAAAGGCTTTCATGTCTTCTTGAGTGAGGCCCCAACAAGAATCGGTGTGTGGTGGGAATTGTGTTGCAGAGGATGCTAGGAAGGTAGATGTGATGGGAGTTTGGGACATGAATGTTGGATTTGAAAAACCCATAGAAGGCATTCCTATGGTGAAGGCATTTTTCTGGGCTTGTGCCTAGGTAGATGCTTGCTAGGGGGGAATGAAGAGAATGCTTGCATCCCCCATGAAAAGGGGGATGCTGATGTGGAAGTTTGTTGAGTATGAAAGGGGAACAATTGTGCTGCCCCTGGAGTAGATGATGTAGAGGTTTGTTGGGTGAAAGAGGAAAACAATTGCGTTGACCCTGTAAATGATGGTGTGGATGTTGAAGCTTGTGAAGCAGAATGAAAAGATGATTGCGTCCCTCCTGGCATAAAAGATGTGGGTGCGGAAGCTTGTGAAATGAAAGGGAAGGATGATTGCGTCCCTCCTAGAAAGAATGGTGCTAATTGGCCTATGGAAGGTGGAAAAACTACTTGTGTAAAGGTTTGTGTATGAGGTGGGAGTTGATTTTATGACAAGCATTGGATTTGAGCAAGAGCTTGGGAGGACATGGAGGATGATGATGTATCTATGATAGGGAATGGAGCAGATGGTGCTACAGCTTGTGTTACGAGACTTGCAAAGCTTCCTTGTAGAAGAAGGGGAATGGTGGAGGTTTCTTGAGATGTTTGCAAGGTCAGATCAGGGAATGGTTGGATGAATGGAGAGTATGCTTGTGTTGGGATTTGGATAGTGTTTATGGGAATGCGAGGATGGAGATATGGCAGAATGAGAGTATGCATTTGTGAAAAGTTAGTAAACATGCTCTGCTGATTTTGGGCCATGAGTGCATTGACTACTAGTGGATTCCCCGGATGATTCACAAATGTTTCTATTATGAGAGAATCTGAGGGGATATTGGGATCATCCCATGCATTTCTAGTTTTCTTTATTTGGGGATCATAGGCTACCATTGCACCGGTAGAAATGTTGGAATCAGATGAGTTGGTGGTTGGATAAGGATCCATGTTCCTTCATTTTCTAAATTGAGATCTTGTCTCAACAGGCATGGAGATGTAGATGCTAGATGGATGGAAGATGTTTCCTAAAGACTCTAAAGAATGATGGATGAAATCTTAAGGAACTTCTAAGGATGGTGAATTTCTAGAATGTAATGCAAGGATTTGTGAAATGCTTGGATCTGGATCAAGGATGGTGGAAGATTGATGGAAGATGGTGATAGATTGGTGAAATGCTTTGCGATGATGGAGGCTTGGTGGGATGCTAATGGAAGACTACTAAGTGTCAATAATGAGCTGTTGTTTTTCTTGATGGAGGATAAGTGATAGGATTCGGCCAACCTAGGATAGACTAATGATCTTCGGTCAACTAGATTCTTATTAATGCAGACCAATCTCTTGCTCAAGATGATGAGGCTATGCAAGGACAAGTTGGATTTCCTTTAGCCAATGCTCTATCAAAAAAGGGGATGATTTCTGATTTAGGATAGGGGATGGAAACAACTCAAAGGTTTCGAACAATAAGTGCTTTTGGATTTGGGTCTCTAGATTTGGTGCAAAAAAGATGGTGGGTTCTGATTTGGATAATGGATGTTGGATTTGGATCAAGGATTTAGGATTCTAATTGGTGGATTTGCTGATGGAATGATGGTGAAGGATGATGAAATGATACTATTTCTAAAAGGGTGATGCAGATGCGACTAGGATGGATGACTTATGATGCTGCTAGGAAGATGACGATGAATGAAACTAAGGACTCCAAAATGTAACTAAGGTTTGGTGATGACACATGGATGAAACTAGGATGAGCTTGGATAGAGGACTATTGAGATAGATGTGGGATCTCAAAGTAGAAAGGGACATGCAATAGATCTAGCTAGTCCTCTCTTTCAAGATTGACGTAGCGATGGTTCACTCAAAATCAGTAGGAAAACTATTTGACTCTTGTGTTATAGCCAATATTATCAAGCTTTTCTTGATACTTTTCTTCTACTTGGGTTTCTTGGACAAAGGACTGATGGCTTTTAAGATTTTTCTTTGCAACTTTCTTCTCTTGATAGGCTTGGGATTTGGCCAATTTAGCTTTCAGATGTTTGATCAAATTGGGCATAACTTGGAGAAGTTCTGATAAAAAAGCTTTGGGTATCTAATTCCAAGGGTTTTTTCTGCCAGTTTTTTTTTTTTTTTAGTATCTCGAACTAGGTTTGTAGATTAGTTTTGATTTTCTCCAATGGCAAAGGATAGATTTCAACAATGATTTTTGGAAAAGCAATCTCCACAAGGGACAAAGCAACCTTGTGGGATACAAACAAGATAACTGACTCTAAATTTGAAAAAGCTTTGAAAAGTGTATGTTCCAACAGGTTTTTTCACGGAGTTTCTGACTGTCAAGCAATTCAAACAGATCAATCTAAGGAAGGTGAGTATCAAAATCCTTGCCCACAGCTTGGTACCCCCTAAAAGGGGATACAAATGGTGAGTAATCTTGAGGTTATCCAGTAAACCCCTTGGATCAGTCCTTGCACAAGGATTCTGATACCTTTGGATGTGGATAGGGTAGCCTCTATTTTAACAAGTTTTTAATTGTTTCGTGGAGTCCCCCCAATTAGTTTGTATGCACGTGACTCACTCAAGAGCCTAGTTGACCATGCCGAAATAGTAGGGATTATTCACCTACTCTGGGATACCATCAACACACCTCGCCTGAGCTTGAGGAGATATAAGCGAGAGTTTACTCAGTGCTTTATTTATATACTGATCAGGGAAGATATCAGTTTGAGGTCATTCTCTGAGGAGGAAATGCTTTTCTCCCTAGATAGGCCTCGCTAAAATTAAAACAAGTGAGCTTGTCTAAGTTCAAATGTTTTACGTTGCTTACTTTAACAAGGATTTACAAAAAATGAAAGCTCCTAGATGCACACCATGAAGAGTTCTTTTCCAATTTGAATTAAGTGTGATTTTGATTGAAAATTTCTGAAGACACAAGTGTTTAGATTTTTTAGTTTTTCTTTCTCCAAAAAGTAAGCATCTGAGTGATTACAAGTTCTTTCCTTTGAGCATTCAAGATTGAGATTGGCGTGTTGTTTTAGGAACTTTGAAAAGAGCTTCATTTTGATCATTAAGTCATTCAAGATTTGATTTTGCATTTTCTTGAATTGAAAAAGGAAGGAATAGAGATGTTTGTTTCTTTTAATGCATTCAAGAGTGTGCTTGATTTTCAAAATGACAATGACGCTTTAGGACTTAAGTTCTTTCCCTTATTTTCACTCAAGATTTGTTTTGACTTTTGCTTTTGATTTTAAGTTCCAAAAAGACAAGTTCCTAATTTAGCTTTGATACATGGATATTTGGAAAAGAAGACATTTAAGATATTTGCAAGAAGATGACAAAATCTTTTAGGATTGATTTGTGCATGTTTTTAGGATTGATTTTTGAATGTTTTTAGACATGAAATGCATGATCTGAAAGTTCTTTTTAAGCACCAAAAAAATGATTTCCTTTTTTTGCATGGATGAATTCTAAGGCCCTAGATTTTGTTTGGAAAGAGATGCTCTTTTTTAACCAAAACCTTAGAAATGTTGTTTGTGCTTTTTTAGGATTTAATGACTTAAGTTGGTTTAAGTTTTTTTTAATTGATTGATTTTAGCTTGTAGATATTCAAAAAATGAGTTTGATGTTAATTTTAAGCATTGAATCCAGATTTGTAGATTTTTGTTTTGTTCATTTTTAAACCAACTTTAAATGATTTTTTGATGCCCTATATGCGATCTAGGATTTACAGGATGCAATCTTCTGGTAGTACAAAATACATGAAACAATAATTTTTACACAAAACTTACATTTTTGGAATGAAGAATGGATTTTTTTTAGAGGATTTTTTTAGAAGAATAAGGCAAGTTTTTACGAATAGAAGAAGGGTGAATAGACATAAATAGAGAAAATGTGTTATGGACAAGAAGAATGAATCGAGCTATCTCCTCCACCTTTAAGCTCCAAATCTTCCAAAAATGCAAAATTTCATGAGATGTTGAATGAACCTGTTAAGTGGGTCCCATCGGGCGTGCCAGAATGTAGACTATGATTTTAACCTATTATCTATTTTGAAAGGCTGAAACATTCAAACATTAGACTAATCTAGCATTTATCAGTTCAAAACATACACAAATATAAATCAAGCCACCTCAAGATTGTTGCTAAAAATAAGTGCTATAGAGCATTGTTTGATTTTCTTCAATGAGAGGTATGTGGATGTGCTCTCTAAGCACAATGAGCTTGCTTCTAATGCATACTAAGGATGATGGATATGATGCATAAATGCTAAGAAAAGCTTGAAAGAAACTAGTTCATTCCATTATTTCTAAGCTAAGATGAGTTAATAAAACATGAAATCTAACAATTAGTATCAAAAGCTCTAATATCTAGGATGAATTTAGCATGATAACAATGTATAAAGATGAGAGCTAAATTAATAATTTGCTCTTGGAAGGAGGAGTATTTATAGGATTTGGGAAGGGCTTGGGTTAGGACGTTGAGTCAAGGTTAGAGGTAAGGTTAGGGGTTGAGTCAAGGATAAGGATTGACTTTTGGTTGGACCAAGGCTTTGGATGAGGATGAAGACCTTCTAAAGGAGTCTGGAAATAAATAAATGTTTATTTATTTCAAAAGGCTTTTTGGTTGAGGATTTTATTTATTAAATAAATTTAATAAATAAGAAGGATTAACACTTAATTTTGGTTTAAATGTTTTTGAGTTGGGATTAGGCTTAGGAAATGGGTAAATCCTCCTTTAGTTAAAATTAAAATGAGATTAGGAGATTCTAGAAGAGGTTAATGATCTTTAGGATATTTCTAAAGTTTTGGGTAAAAATAAATAAATAATTTATTTTTTAGTTTTTTGGTCAATTTATTAATTAAATAATTAATAAATAGGGGAATGGTGTTTAAATTTGATTTAAACATTTTTGGAAGGGATTTCTTAATTAAATATTTTTAATTAAGATAAAGGGATTTAATGATATAAAAATAAATTATTAATTAAATAATTAATTAATGATGATGTCATCAGGGGTTTTTCAAAAAATAAAAATACTTTATTTTCTAAAGGATTTTTAGGTGTCTATAGTATCACTACATTTGTAAACATATCTATTGGATTTTCATATGTATGCATCTTTTATAGATATACCTTTCCATCCTCCAACACTAACCAAATGAAATGATACCTCAATTGTATGTGTTTGGTTTTAGAGTGCAAGGCAAAAAATATGGCAATATTTATAGCATTTTGACTATTTGAAAAAAAAAAGTGATTTCTAGTCTATGGTTTTTCCAACTCTTCCATGAAAAGTTGCATCCATATCATCTCCTTATATGCCTCTATATCAGCAACATACTTTGTCTTTGTGATGGATAAAACAACCACCTTTTGCAACCAAGAAATCCAACTCACTATTTCCCCACCAATATTAAAGACATAACCTATAGTACTCCACCTGGTATTTATATCCCCTACCAAATATGAGTCAACATAGCCTTTTAAATCATTAGTAGATCCCACAAAAAATAACAATTTTCTAGATGTACATCTCAAGTATATGTGAATTCATTTTAAATCATTCCAATGCTCAAATCTAGGATGAGGCATATACCTGCTAACAACTCCTACACCATGTGCAATATCTGGTCTAGTGCATACCATGGCATACATAAAACTACCTACAACTAAAGAATATGGGACCTTGTAAAAAATTTCTTCATCCTCTCATTTCTTTTGACACATCTCCTTAGTCAATTTCAAATGACTATGCAAAGGTTTGCTGACATCTTTTGCATTTTCATATGGAATCATTACAAAACCTTTTCAACATTATCAACTTGAGATATAGTCAATTTTTTGTACTTCCTTTCTCTACAAATTTTCATACCAAGTATTTGTTTTGCTGCTGCAAAATCCTTCATAGAAAAATAATGTGTTGTTTCAACCCCTTAATGTGATCCATGTTAGAAACCACTAAAAGAATATCATCAACATATAAACAAAAAAATATGTAATTGCCATCATCCAACCTCTTAAAATAAATAAAATGGTTTGAATTAATGTGACTGTAACCATGCACAATCATAAAGCTATCAAACTAAATTTACCATTGGTGAGGTGTTTGCTTCAAGCCATATAAATTGTTCTTGAATTCACACACTAATTTCTCCTTACCTTGTTATAAAGTAAAGATCCATTCATATAAGTGAGAGGGGGGGGGGGGGGGGTTGAATCAGTTATATAGCTTAAACAAATTTCTTCCCAACTATGGATATCATTTACTACTTTTATACATCCATACAAAAAAGTACTAGAAAGTAAAATCAAGCTTAACATAATGAGACACATAACACCATATTTTGTTAGAAAGGTAAAACCCGGCAAAGGGAAAATTCCAGAGGGGATGGTACCCACAAAAAGATCCACTAATCAAAAGTATATTGTGAAAGATATTGACCCTGCGAGGAGTCTATTACATTCGTATAGTGTATCTTCCCTTGTGAGAGGACTAGGCTCTATTAAAATCCTTTGACACTGTGAGGAGACAAATATAAAATACACAAATTGGATCTCACTGATTATAAAAAGTGCTCAGTGCACATGTAGTACATATATATACAACTTCACAAGTTATATATCTAGATACACAACTTTGACTACTACTAATATTTTCAATATCTAATCAGTCTTTGTTCTTCCTTGCCATTAACATCAATAATTTTGTTAGGAAGAACAACTTCAATAACTTGTATGGATACATATGTACTCTCTACCATATGGTCTGATGAGAGCTACCGATGTGATGATTGATGTGTTCTTGTATACGATGAAATCATTCGATAATCTTAATGATTGGCATGATGAATTCTTTAATTCAAGAAAAGCCCATTTGATCTAGAAAAGTTTTATTTGTGGTGCTTATAAATAAATTTTATGTGGATAGTGGAAAAAATAGAGTGGTTTATGAGAAAAAGAAAATCTAGGGAATGGTGGTGCTTCTCATGGAAAAGTATTCAAGAAGGGTGCTCATCAAATCCAGAATATGACGTTTGGGTGAGGAGAAAATTGTAGTGGACCAGTAGAAGTTCATCAAAGCTTATGTGAAGATATTCAATTTGGCCCTGATTTTGAAGGGTATTATGAAATGATTGCAGTTTCTATTATAAAATAATTATTTTTATCATGAGATGGTTTGCTCCATGTGATTGGACATGTTTGTTATTGTGCTATGGTTGGCTCTTGATTTTAGATTAGAGTGTTGGCATGATATAGGTTCTCTTGAGAGGTTGCGCTCTTTGGAGCATGAGGTTTTCATATATAGAAATTAATTTTTCATGTTGTGTTCCTAGGTAATGCAGACATGCAGTGGGAGTTTTTACAATTGGTCTAGTTAGTGCTCTTAGTATCGAGTACTTTGGAAGATTGACCATGAAGGTGTTCTTGAAAACCAAGAGGCTTGGGTGAGGCTATAGTTCTCTTGGGTTTAGATAAAATTTTTTGAGATGGTTTCTCTATGGAGGTTTTAGCAAGAAGACTAAGGAGCCTACACCCATGGATGGACATGATTTTATTATGGATCTTGAGGAGATTGTTCTTAGAGAAGAGTTATTCTGACTTCATTTATCCTGGAGGAGCATTCTCACTCCCCACTCTTGGTCTACTCAGAAGATTTATCTCCTTGTACTTTTGGGTTTAGGATATGGTTGAGATTGTTCCTAGTTTTTGGAATATTTTTTATTTTGGTCTTCTTGTTTAGAAGAGCTTTCATTCATGGTGATTGAGTGTTGTAAATGATCTTATTTGGGGAGGTAAAGGACTTGGCACAGTTGAGCACTTGGTGGTGTTGGTAGAAGGATGAGTTATGATTTGTATGGGTGTCCCTTCCAAGAGTTTTTTGAGGTCATCTATTGTTGTTGTACTTCATTTTTCTTAACTACAATATGCGGTCTTTTCATGAGGACTTGGAAGATGTCATGTGAGTTTTTATAGCAGGTTGGTTGCAGTTTGCAAATCATCTCAAGTTATTGCCACACATTTTATGTGTTGATTGGTAAGTTTGAGTCAACTTTTGGTTGAAATTTGTCATGAAACATATGGATTTCTCTATAATGGTCTTCTATTTTTTGCACATCAATAGTTTTTTGTGTGTTTTGTTGGAAGATGGTATATTTGTTACATGGTGAGTTATTGTATGGGCTTGTTATATGGTTATAAATCAACTAATGTTGTATGGCTAGTTGGATATGATTAGCAATTGGTTGTAGTTTCTATTCTAGCCATGGTGATTTTCTATTGGCAATTTATTACCATGTGATTGGTAAGGGAAAGTAGAGTTTAAGTGGTAGGTTGTTCAAATGTGAGGTTGTAACATGAGTCAAAATTCAAGTGAGAGATTGTTGGACATGAAGTGAGACTCTTTGTTTCATCTTCTTGTCTTTGTCTCTTCATATTCTATGGAAGACTATTGTATATATATGAGGGAAAAGCCCTATGTATGTAAGCTACAATAATAATAAGATTCATGCTCTACTTTTTGGTGAATGTAGCCAAATTGGTAAACCACGTTCATCTTTTGTCTTTGTATATTCTTCTAGTTCTCAATTTTCTTTAATGAATTTTACACAAATCACCTTCGATAAATTACATCTTACTATTCAAATCCAAATTTAAAGTTGTAACTAAATATAAGGCACATGACATTCCAAAAATACAACCAGTTTATAGTGTTTAAGAGTTAAAAATATTTTGTGAATTTATTAAAGAAAATTGAAAAACTTATTAATATTTTGAGATGCTTACAACATAATATTGACCATGGGAAATTATTAGTCTTTCCATTAAACTAAAAAAATGTTCATGAGATAATTAGATATTTTCATATAGATTAAGGACAATCAAAATATCTGAAAGGTAGACTTAACTTTAAATAGTTTATGTGGTTGAACCCAAAGTAGAGTTTGAAACTCTTTTGAATAAAAAGGTGAACCTCTTTTGAATTAAAAAAAGAGACATAATAATGATCAAAGTCTAACAACTATTTGATATTTTAGACAGGAGCAAAGTTGATCATCAAGAATCTAGAGATTGATCTTAATCAGACTTATGTTTACTCAAAAACTAAACTAGGATAGACTCGAGTACCACAATTAATGAGGAAGGTATTCAAACTCTTACTTCTATATTTACTATTTAAGGACTAATGCTTTATGTATAATTGATCGCTAATGTGTTTAGGGATAAACTGAGTGTATACTTCACTAGATTTAAATGATGACTGGTGATAGCACATTCATAGTTTAGTGGAGCAGGGGAACAAGATTTGAAAAATAACTACATCCAAAACTTGGGGAAAATTTGTGTCTTAAAAAGAGCCAAAAAAATACCCACAAGATCACAAATTAAAGAAACATGACCTTCACGACTTAAATTCCATATCCTGGAATGACATGATTGCATATCCTTGAAAAAAGACATGATAAAGTGTTGTGAGAAACATAAATGCATGAATAAGAGGTGAACTAATTTGATGTAGAAAAAAATGGATGGATAGATAATTCAAGGGATGACAATGATTTTATGGCCAGAAAGAGATTTGAATAAAATCTTAAAGAAATTAAAGAGATCTGAGGAGGAGCCCATATTTTATCATAAGTATCATGATAGAAATAGGGTAAAAAGTTGAACAGGAGGACATAGGAATCCATGTGCATAATTGTTGAGCTCCTTATCTCAAATCATATCCGAGATTCCATAGAAGTTATAGAAATACAGGTTTGGCTCAAAAAGGAATATTATTGATTTTGTAAGACAAAAATCCTTTATTATTATTATTATTATTATTTTCTAAATAAGGGGCTGAAGTTGAAATCTTTTTATTAAAAATAAGTTAAAAAACTACAAGAAGAATGGAGTATCAAATTGGAAAGTGTAAAACTAGCTCTATAAAACCAAAATAAACCAAGAAGGAGCATGTATCTCTCTCTTAAATAATATCTAGACTGGTAATCAAAGTCTCAAATATCTAAAACTTGATCTGTAGATAACACATCACAAGAAACTACAAGAGATAAGTTTGCAAAAAAACAAAGTATGAAAATATTATCTATTAATCTTTATTTAGTTAAAGATGTAGAGCCTTCTTCCTCATCTTCCTATTGTATAACCATCCCTTAATTGTCTTCTAGTTCATCCTCTTCATGATCTTCTTCTGCTGCCTCTTCCTCTTTAGCCTCGTTAGTCTCTACTTCCTAACCACTATTGTCCTCTTCCTCTTCATCTATTCCAGCATCTTCATCCTCCAATGGCTCATCATCTTCCTCACTCTCCTTAGAGGAGGCATCGCTGCACAGCCCTTCTAATCATTCATCGTATTTATATTGGCAAACTCATCATGCATTCTCATCGAGATTATCTCCGTATGAGGTCTCTCTACCATTCAACAAACCTAGGAATTTTTTCAAAAATACCAGTCCCCTGTATATAATACTTCTCCTCAAATATTTATCTTCCCATTCCCAACCCCATAATATGAAAAACTTACCTAGAGGAACCCATACACATTTCTTCTTGGTATGTTCCCTAAACCTATAAATGGATCCCCTACCTTCATAATGATTGTAGAGTCAAAGGGGAAATGAATGGCTAGATTCTCATCAATATTGATAATTTATTTGTGGAGACCCACCAAATATTTTTCTTTAAACAACTTCATACAAATTTCATCTACTACTATTTTTGTTGGAAACTACAATTGAAGCAATTATTGTATTTTCATTGATGTCAAACCTTAACTGGTAAGATTGTTGCTATTTAAGAAAGTACTATATCTATTTGATTGTTGTGAAGAGGATAAGCTAGGTTGGTAAGAATAGCACCTAAGGAAATCTTCAGTTATCTTGATACTTCAATGAGTATTTGATTATGTGTCATAATGATAAGATAATGTATTGTTTATCTAAATAAGAATGAAGACTAAATTGGTAGGCTTAACCAAGCAAAAGTGAAGAAATCTAGTTTAAGTCGAGTGATGTTAGTGTCGACCGAGCTAGTATATGCTGAGTAAATTCGGTGTTGACCGAACATTAGTTAATTACTGAGGAAGACAATATTAGCCGAGTAAATAGTTTTTGAGGTGACTGAGCTTTCTAATGGAGACCAAGGATTTGAACACTATTGAATAGAGGTAAAATGGATTCAAACCTATTCAAATGTATAGGGGGAAATATGAGATCTATTCTCGAACCCAAATTCCCCAAAGAAGAGATCCAATTTGATCAACCACATGGTTAATACACAATTGAATCAATTTTGTGAAGAAAATGGAAGAGAGACAAAGTAAATCCAATACTTCCCTATGGAGGAGGATATATATATGTTTGGAAATCTGAAATAATTGAAATACAAATACTAACCTCAAATTAGGGAAGATCTGGGAAATGTTGAATTCTGATGTCTGTGTACACTTTTGGGAAAACCTAAAATTTGTCCTCGATTGGAAATACCGAGATAGAGAAAACCCAAAAATCTTTCTCCAAGATGGCTCAGCTCAGATTTGACCCTCATAAAAGGTCAAATACTACATTCTTTATTTAAAGTCTGATTCAAATTCTACTTGTAGATCTCAAAAGTTTTCCGAAAAGGGTATCCAAATTTTCTCTCAGATCCAAAATTTTGCACCTGTACCTACAAGAAAATGGGGGGTTTTTGTTGTATGGGGGTTTGCCTTAGTCAAACCCCAATTTAGGAATTAACCTTGAAATTGAATTGAAATGTATTGTGTATAAACAAATTAATTGAAACAAATCACCTCGCTTATGTTGAAGTCCTTGTAGAGGATTTGAATCCTCAAATCCACAAGTAGGAGTGCTTCAATGAATGTAGGATGAATTTAGGATGTCTCCAATCAATGGCATTTGATTTTCAACACCAATCTTAACTTGATCTTTGCATATGAGAAGGCTTGAATGAATGTGGAAGGATGGATCATCAAAGGGGGCTCCAAAGAGATTGAATCCTTCAATGGCTAACAATGGATCTCCTTGATGGATGGATGCTTGAACACTTGAATGCTTGAAGACTTGCTTGCACTTTGAGAGCTTGAGCACTTGAGAGATAGATATCAATTTCTTGATTGTGGATGTGAAAATGAGAGAGGAAGGCCTCCTTTTATAGTGAGCTAGGGCCACTCCTCTAGAGGGGCCACCTTGGAGAATTAAATCCCAATCAGGTCCTAACCTTTAGGAAATATACCTATATTAAATGCAATTAAAGGATTTACCATCCCAAAACCTGAAATGGTTGACCCGGAGGTGGGAAAATAAATCTCTCGAAAGCCCAATGCCCAGAAATCATGGAAATTGAAGATTTGAAAAAAGGGGCAAAAATCAAGGTTGGACCTAACCTAGTTAGGTTCAAGCTTGATCCTGACCTAGTAAAGTTTGAGCTCGACCCTGACCTAGTCAGGTTTGACCTCGGCCCTAACCTTGGTCCCAGATTGACTCAGAACCAAGTCAGGAGGTCCCGAGGATGCCCAAAAACCTATAACTGATGCCAAAACAAGACATAATGTCAAGGGTAGACATAAAATCCTATGATTACTATGATGAAGGCTAAGAGGATCTATTTCTACATCCTACCTAGAAAATAGAGTCATGGAAGAGGGAAAATTAGTAGAATCCTTAAGATCCTAACCCTAATTTCACCTAGAATGAAGAAATCAAGTGTAGGAAAGAAGTGGAAAGTGGGGAGAAAAGCCAAATACATGCAAAGACCTGATCAAGGCACTTGACATGACCCCAAACCACTTACTCATAGGGCTAAATGCTCTTATCATGGAATTGCTTCTATTTTAAGATGATACATTAAGCCCTCACTTTAGCAAGAGTATGGACTCGATGCAAAATCTTGGAAAAGGAGATCAAAATGGAAAGATAATCTTATCATAATCCAAGGGACAAAGAGAAACCTTAAGCCCCCAGGGACTCAAGTCTTCATTGACTTCTAGATCACAATAAGAGAGACATCTCTAGAGAGAGAAAGAAGGTGTGATTACCTTGCCCAATGAGAACTTATGTCCCTTTGTGAACCACACAAGAGAATGACGCAACTAGAAAGATGGAATTGAACTGCCTAGTGAATGTTGCTACTCACTAGTCAAACCATCAAGGATTTATCCTTAGGAATATTCTACTCCATAAGAATAAGACCAAAAATAGAAACCAAAGAGATCCAATCTTAAGGACACTTCTGACCTTAAGGGATCACAATATATGTATATTTGAAACTGGAAGGATCAAGAGATCCTAAAATATAAATCTATGCTTTAAGGATTAGTTACTAATCCAAAAAGGGAAAAGAAGTATCTTGAAAAATATATGCATATTGAAAAGTGTGTCTGTGCAATAGGTGAGCAGAGTGTATGCCCCCATGTTAAAGTCATTGTTGACACTTTAATAGGAGCAATGGCTTTAATGGAAACATAAACAACTCCATTGATTATGTTTCCACATCAAGATGCCCCTAGATCAAGACAAATCAAGGGAAATATCACAAAAACATATAGAGGACATAGAAGGGATCCACCTACTATGGGGTCAGTATGATCATAAGATAATATATATATATATGATATTATTGCAAATGAATTGACATCATTCCCTAAAGGAAGTAGAACTACAATCAAAAGGGAGGAAAAATCACATAAGATATATGAAGGAGAATCTTTTCAGACCATGACATGGAGACCAAAAAGAATTAGTGCTACCATATCTTGAATCCAAGTAGATTACACAAGGAAACATTTATGAACAATAGCATAGTTACAACATAACATTGAACAACACATAGAAGAATAGAGATACATATAGGAGATTTGAACAACAGTTTCCGATTCCTTCATCACCTTGCACCAACTGAGTAACAAGGATTGTATAAAAGAATCTAACAACATTTAGCAAACACATTATGGGAGAAATACAATACAGTAGGCAAACACAACAAAGCTACCATGAAGGACAAGTTGATCAAGCATGCCACCTACTTTCCCCATCTCATTGTATATTATTTATGGAAGGTGGGTAACTCACAAAAGGGACTATATCCAACACAGTAGGAATGATAGCCAATTCCAAACAAGGAGCCTCTTGAGAATCACTATGTTCGACACTAGGTGTAAGAGTTAATTGTGATGAAAGCATATTAGGTAAATCAATGTCAATGTCAATAGTTTCATATTCATCATTAACATCATTGGTATCATCAAGAGTATCTTCCTCATCCAAATTAATCAAAATAGGATCTAAGATACGAATAGAATCCTCATAATCATGCATGTGAACAACATTATTAGTAACAACATCTTCTAACACATTATGCATAGGTTTATCTGAAGAAGGTAGAGATCTTTTAGCTTTAGCATAGCATGACACTTTTTATGATGTTCATTAGCAGATCAGTTTCATTTTGATTTATTTGAAATAGGCTGAGAACTAGGAGGAAAAATCATATGATCCTTCACCGGTTCTTTAGGAAGATCAATAGGATTATTAACCATTGGAGAAACAATCACAGGATCTTTAATAGGTTCAGTAGAAGGAACTTGATTAATAGAACTAGAAGTTATAGTTAAAGGAGGTATAGAAGGTGTAGGTAAAAGACCATGATTAAGATCCCTAGGAGGTGAACTTAACTCAAGAATTTTATGATGTTTATAAGATTGATATGATCAAAAAAGATTATCAGGTTGAGGAGGACATGAATTAGGTAATGAAGGCCAAAAGAAATCTAGAGCAATGCAATCTCTAGGCCTAGAAGGTTGATATAAACTATGATTAATCATCTTCACTTCTTCATCATGAATGAACTTAAGACACTTATGGATAGGTGAAGCAACAACATGCATGGCAGTCAACCAAGGCAAACCTAGCTTAACTTGAAATTGATCAGAAGTAGGAACAACAACAAAGGTAGTGTTCACAATCTTTCCAAAAAGTTCAACCAGTATATTAATAGAGCCAAATGATGGATAAAGAAAACCATTACAAGTTTTAATCCACACCTCTGATGTATCATAGAAGTCATGTTGTAAAATTTTCATAAAAAGATTTTCTTAAGTGATAACATTGACTAAGGAGGTAGGATCAACAAGACAACCACGAGTAGGTATCTGAGAAATCCTAGTAGCAATGTAAAGGGGACCATCAGGAGCTTTAATAATCTTAGAGTCATCAAATGTAATCAAAAGTTCCCGAGGTCTTTTATTCTTAGATTGTTGTTGAGGTTTTGGTTGAGTTTTTGTTTTAGGTTTAGGTTTTGGTCGAGGTTGAGATTGAACTTGAGGTTGAGGGTGAGGTGGAGATATAGATTGATCAACATGCTCCACTTGATTAACAACATGATTGAGATCATCCATCTTTGAATCATACACAATTTCCATAGTAGATGGTTGAGCAATAGTATTAGTATCATGCGTAGGCAAAGGGTTCATATAGATTTGAAGGTTCTAATAGGAGGAGAGACAGATTGATTCCCACTACTATCCAGATTATCAATAGATAAAACCTTAGAATCAATTAGATCTTGAACCTTATGTTTTAAAGAATAACATCTCTCAGTATCATGACCATTCTGATGATGATATTGACAAAAAGAATTTTGATCAAAAGATTTAGATGCAATCGTTGTAGGTAAAAGAGGTTGAATAGGAGGTAAAGTAATCATATTAGCAGCTAACAACCTATTCATAATAGCATGTAAAGTTTCAGAAAGAGGAGTAAACGTACGATTTAATAAAAAAATAGTGGATGCAGAAGTGGCATTATGAGATGCAACAACAACCTAATCAACAACTGCATTCGCTTATTTTTTTATCTTGACATAGTTGTTGAATTTTTTAAATTTATTTGGATTAGGAGCAACATCACTCTTATCAACTGGAACAGGAGCCATTGGAGTGTTTCTCTCAAATTGACTCACTTGTAATTGATAATGATGAAGCGCTACACAAAGTTGTTGAAAAGAGGTAAATTCAGTAAGAAGAATCTTATCTCTAATATCCTTTTGCAAATTTGAAATAAACATACATTGAATATCAATATCAGGAACAGGATAGGAAATATGAGCATGCAAATGCTTAAATCTACCAATAAATTTAGTCAATTTTTCTTTAGCACTTTGTTTACAATGCATTAAATAAGTCAAAGACACTTGCAGACCAATATTATTTTGAAATTGTTGAATAAAGGCATTATAAAGTTGTGGAAAGGAATCAATAGAATAAGGAGGCAAGGAACAATACCATTGTAAAGCCTTGTCACGGAAGGTTCTAGCAAACATTTTGGCTAAAATCCTATGGTCGTGAGCATAATCACTACAAAGGATTTGGAATGTTTTAACATGATGAACAGGATCTCCTTTTCCATTATAATTCTCAAGACGAGGCATCTCACCTTGTTGAGGAACAGGAGTACGGATGATATCCTAGGACAAGGGACTTCCCATGTCACATGTAGGAATACTAAACTTGTTTTGGGTTAAGGAAGCGAGTTATTGTTGTAAGGATGATATAGTTTGAGAAAAACTGATGATTGTTGAATCATTAGAGGAAATAGGAGGAGTAGCAACATTAGACACACTAGGTAAAGTGTAAGAAGTTGCAGGAATAGATGATACAACTGGAGGAACACTAGGAACTATAGTTGGAAGTGGATTGGAATAAGTGAAAGGAACATTATGATATGAAGGTTATGATGTAGGAAGGGACATAGGAGGAACACTCATAGGAATAGAGGGAACCATCATAGTCACCAAAGGAGGAGTATAGATAGGAATAGTAGGTAGATGATTAGAAGGAGGTTCAACACTAGTGATAAGAGGAATCAACCCTAAATCTTGAGCTTCTTGAGCTAAAGGTTTAACATTTGAATGCACAAGATGAGTAATACCACACAAGAGGTTAAATCCCTGATCACTATCATGGAGAACTTTCTTAAGAGCCTCTATAGCTTGAATGGAATCTTGATTATGGTTTTCTTGCATAAGCCAATTACCCATTTTATCAAGTTCAGTGGAAAGTCTTTGGAATTTTTCAAGAGGAACTCGTAAAGAATCATCCTCATCATGAGATGAGTGAGAAGAGTTTTGCTCCATAGGAGGATTGGAATCATGAAGAACCAAGTTATCATCCGGGATCCTAAAGAAAGGAGAGGAAGATTTAGGATCAAAGGCACCCATGAGTCTACAACTTCTTCTAACCGGAATCTTATAAGTAGGACTAGTCATAGTAAAGCTCATAAACCAATGTAATGGAAATGAAATAAACTAAAGACACATAAAGCATGAATATAAAATTTAATTAGCATGCAAGATCTAACACAAAGGAAAAATCTAATACTAACAAGATAAAAGGATAGCACAATAAGGCATCCAATTCCACAATAAGAATAAAGAGGAATCTAACACCAAAATAGAAAGAGAGTAAGCTAGATAGGTTCACCAAAATGAATAGAGTAAAATGGATTCAACCCTATTCAAATGTATAGGGGGAAATATGAGATCTATTCTCAAACTCAAATTCCCCAAAGAAGAGATCCAATTTGATCAACCACAAGGTTAATACACAATTAAATCAATTTCGTGAAGAATATGGAAGAGAGAGAAAGTAAATCCAATATTTCTCTATGGAGGAAGATATATATATGTTTGGAAATTTGAAATAATTGAAATACAAATACTAAACTCAAATTAGGGTAGATCTGGAAAATGTTGAATTTTGATGTCTATGTACACTTTCGAGAAAATCTAAAACCTATCATGGACTAGAAATGCTGAGACGGACAAAACCCAGAAATCTTTCTCCAAGATGGCTCAGCTTGGGTTTGACCCTCATAAAAGGTCAAATACTAAATTCTTTATTTGAAGTTCGATTCGAATTCTATTCACAGATCTTGAAAGTTTTCTGAAAAGGGTATCCAAATTCACTCTGAGATCTGAAATTCTACACCTGTACTTGCAAGAAAATGGGGGTTTTTGTTGTATGGGGGGTTTGCCTTGGTCAAAGCCCAATTTGGGAATTAACCTAGAAATTGAATTGAAATGTATTGTGCATAAACAAAGTAATTGAAACAAATCACCTCACTTATGTTGAAGTCCTTGTAGAGGATTCAAATCCTCAAATCCATAAGTAGGAGTGCTTCAATGAATGTAGGATGAATGTAGCATGTCTCCAATCAATGGCATTTGATCTTCAACACCAATCTTAACTTGATCTTTGCATATGAGAAGGCTTGAATTAATGTGGAAGGATGGATCATCAAAGGGGGCTCCAAAGCGATTGAATCCTTCAATGGCTAACAATGGATCTCCTTGATGGATGGATGCTTGAACACTTGAATGCTTGAAGACTTGCTTGCAATTTGAGAGCTTGAGCACTTGAGAGATGGATATCAATTGCTTGATTGTGGATGTGAAAATGAGAGAGGAAGGCCTCCTTTTATAGTGAACTAGGGCACACTCCTCTAGAGAGGCCACCTTGGAGAATTAAATCCCAATTAGGTCCTAACCTTTAGAAAATATACCTAGATTAAATGAAATTAAAGGATTTACCATCCCGAAACCCGATATGGCAGACTCGGAGGCAGAAAAAAAATCTCCCAAAAGCCCGATGCCCGAAAATCATGGAAATTGAAGATTTGAAAAAAGGGGGCAAAATCAAGGTTGTACCTGACCTAGTCGGGTTTGAGCTCGATCCTAACCTAGTTAGGTTCAAGCTCAACCCTGACTTAGTCAGGTTTGACCTGGACCCTGACCGTAGTCCCAGATTGACTTAGAACCAAATCAGGAGGTCCCGGGGATGCCCAGAAACCTAAAACTAATGCTGGAATAGGATAAAATGTCAAGGTTAGACATAAAATCCTATGATTATTGTGATGAAGGACAAGAGGATCTATTTCTACATCCTACCTAGAAAATAGAGACATGGAAGAGGGAAAATCAATAGAATCCTTAAGATCCTAACCCTAATTTCACCTAGAATGAAGAAATCAAGTGCAGGAAAGAAGTGGAAAGTGGGGAGAAAAGCCAAATATAGGCAAAGACCTGATCAAGGCACTTGACATGACCCCAAACCACTTACTCGGAGGGATAAATGCTCTTATCATGGAAGTTCTTCCATTTTAAGATGATACAACTATATTGACCGAGCGTCAGTAATTTACATTTGAGGAAGAATTCAGATTTCCATCTGACATAGTTGAATTCTTGGATTATGTAAAATGTGTTTACTTTATTTATTGATTGTATGAAAGCATTTAATGCATTGTGAAACATTTTATTGTAAATCTATTAAGAGATTTGAGATATTTCTAGAAGGATAGATGAAGAACATAAAGTTGGAAGGATTCGATGAATCTGACCTAACCCTAAGATCTACGAAGGAGATTAAGTGGAAAAAGATGTATTGATCTAATTGAGGAAGTATTAAGGAAACCTAAGCATGAGGTTGAAGAGAGAAGAGGATGATGGAAGTATTGTTGATGTTATTGTTAGTCTAAGCAAAAAATGCTGAAAGAGAAGTGGTGTGATTGCTTGAAGAGATTTTTGAGCAGATCAGTGATGGAGATAGTAAAGGTTCATAGTCAGTAACTCATCATATGTGTATGGAATTAGATTTGATATTTGCAAAGTGAGTTGTATATTTTTTAGATCAATACTACTGTTACTTTCTAACCATTATATTAGTCAAAATCCTTTTAATAGAGGTTGACCTAAGAGTCATTTGTATAAATCCTTTGAACAAGGTTGCATTCTAATGGGATGTATGTAAGTCCTATAACAAGGCACACTTTTGACAAAGTGGTTTAAATCCTTTAACTGGGTCACACTTGACAGTTTGTTTGTAACCTTTGATAGGGTTGGCTTTTCACATAGCTCACTTCAGAACAGTGAAAATAATAGTAACATGTTTTTTATTAAGGAAAATAGGTTTTAATGGGGCCCTAAAACCCTTACAGAGTTAAAGCATCTAAGATATAGAATTGAAAGATTACATTAACAAAATAGCCACAGCAAAAAGGAATAGCCAGACATAGTCCACCAGCAAAGAAACCAAAAAGTCCAGAAAATAGAAGTAGGGACAGAAATAGAAAACTAGGCCAAACACAAAGCCAGGAGAGATGCTCAAGAAAACTCTCTAAGGATCTCTGCTGTATGAATCTCAAGCTTAGATGCCTTATCCTCCACCTCCTTAAGGTCAGCTAGATCCTTATCAGGTTCTTGGGTGTCCTTCATAGTGCTAGATTTTGTTCTCTTCCTCAGACCATCCTCCAGTGATTTATCTTTATTGCTATTGGGAGACTCCTCCTTGCTACCCCTTTGTTCCTGAATTTTACTAATCAGAACCTTTATGTTGTCATTTGAAGCTTTAAGAATGTTGTAGCTCTATTCAGCAATTTTCTATAAGGTTTCCTCCATGCTCTGAATTCTTTTCTTCACTTCATCCATTTTATTTTCCATTTCATTCTTCTCCTCAGTAAGCCTAATCTTGTTATTGTTATCCTCCCTCTCCAACCTACCCACCCTAACTTTTAACTCTTGGATTTTGTGGTAGGTCCATTTAGTAGTTCTATAGCTATCAATGACACTATTTTTGGCATTGGTGTGTGCATCCATCTGAGGGTTTTCTTTTGTGATGTCACTCAGAATAACCAAGGTAGGGTCAATAAGGTCCTCCATTTGAATTTTTCCCTCCTTATTCTCCTTAACCAAAGTTTTCATCATTTCCCTCTTTAAGCCCATCCTAACAGAAACATTGTGGAAATCTCTCCAAACCACACTCTTCTCTTTATCTAAGATCTTGCAAGTGTACTGGTTAGTCCCTTGATCCTCACAATCTTGCTCATGATCATCCTCTCTCCCCTAACTCTCCTCTTCCTCTTCACTATCCTTCCCCTCCTCTTGTCCTTCCTCATTATCTTCTTCAAATGTCTTCCTTTTCCTTTGCTTCTTGCTAGAATTGACATCAATATCCTCTTCTCTATCTGCAGGCATCTTAATTTTGATTTTTCTCTTTCCCTTCTTTTTCTCCTTAGTTTCCTCCTCCTCCCCGATCATTTCTTCCTCCTCATCAGCACTTTCTCTCTCTGTTTCCATGCCCTTTGCCTCCTCATCATAATCTCTATCAAAAGATATCTCAATGCTCTACTTAGGTTCTGGTTTCTCCTTTTTCTCCAATTTTTCTTTCTTAATCTTCTTTTCCCCCTTTTTAGTGTAAGGGGAGGCTTCTGCATCCATTTCCAAATGCATATCTTGGCTTTCCTCATTATCATAAGGGATGTACTCTTCTTCACCCTAGTTGAGCTCCTCATCAGAGCCCGCCTTCCCCTCTTTCCCCTGCTTAATTTCTTTACCTATAGTTCTAGCTTTAAAAAAATTGTAAATCAATAGCAAAAGCCCCTCATGGAAAGTAGGGTTGCTGATAGGCTTCTCCCTATAATCATTGATATTCTCATTGATAGATGAATAAAGGTAAAAAGGGATAGAATTTTTAGCCCCAGACCTGAAGTGGTTGAGAAGCACGAAGTGGTACGAGTAGATGCGATCAAATCTCATGTCTAGGGATATGTATTTGATAATTGCCCTCAGCAAAAACCTCCACAGCGGTTTAATGGACCTCAGCAGGTAGTAAGTGCCCTTCTTCACTAGAGCCTTCTTTTCCTCCTTTCCTTTGGTAAATTCTAACATCACCTGACCCAAAATGCACCTATCTCTGTAGAATTTCTTCCCGACAATGGGTATGCCCGTAACCACAGAAATAACCTCCTCCATCACCATGAACTCGACCCCATCAATTTTGACACTCCCCTCATTCCAGTTCTTAACCATGGTTTTGGTAATAGAGGGTTGCCACCCATGCAGTCTTTCAATGAAAGAAGTCACCTCCCCTTTGCTCAAAATGCCCCACACCTTTGAATGCCTCTGCCACTTCTTAGCTTCATCCGCAGGTTCCCTCCCGTGTCTTTCCCCCACCATTTTTTTTCTCTCTACAAATAATTCTTCTAATCACAATGCTTTTCAAAATTTGGGGCCAACAAATAGAATGAGAGGTATTCTCAATCCTTCCTTTGAAATTATGAAAAATAAACCCAAAAATGGGCCTCAAAGTGCAATGATGGCAATTGCCCAAGTGATTCATACTTTGGCTCGCATACTTACACATTAAATATTGGCACATTTTCCCTAACACATAAAATTTCATAATTAAACTTTAATGTTTCCCAATCTGTCCAGAATTCTCTCACTTTCAATTAATTCCTTGATTTCAAATGGAATAAATTGTCCATCCATCCATCTTTTCAGCTCATCTTTCCTGACTGCCCAATTGGCCAGCCTATCAACCACTTGATTAGCCTCACTGTACTCATGAGCCACGTAGACTCTTTCAAAGGACTTAAGATACTGAATGCTCTTGTTAATTATATTTGTAATCTTCCAGGTTGGCAAGTTTTTCTCATTGAGGCAGTCAATTATGTTCTTTGAGTCTCCTTCCAACCACAGTTTTCTGACTCCCATATCCCTGGCAAGCTTTATAGTTTGATGGGCTGTAGTCACCTCTACATAGTGGTTAGTTTGCACCCCCAGAGGAGCCAAGATGGTAGCAATGCTTTTCCTATGATCATTTCTGATGATGCCCCCAATCCCAGCCTAGCCTAGGTTGCCTTTTGCAACCCCATCAAAGTTGGCTTTACACCATCCCTTAGGTGGAAGAGTCCATCTGTAATCCTCCCTCCTACTATGATCATTCTCCTTTGCATTGAGAAGAGGGTTGTAGCCCTTGATGATAGTATAGTTTTCGACCGTAGCGTTAAGGATTTTGTGAAAAACCACCATAGAATTGGCTTCTTTTTCCCTAAAAATTCAATTGTTCCACTCCTTCCAAACCCCCTAGCAAAGATGGGGTAGAGACCAATCCCATAAGCCCTAGCTCACATCCCCAAGCAGCCAACTTTGCCACTATTGAAAGAGCTCACTCATGTTATTGGGAAAAACCCAGGTTTGTTTGAAGAAAGCCAGGAAAGAAGACCATATGTTTCTAGTGAAGTGGCAATGAATGAAAAGGTGATCAGGGCTTTCCATTTTCTTTTTACAAAGGATACATTGATTAGGCATCTGATGGCCTCTCTTGATAAGGTTTTCCACCATCAATATAGAGTTTTGAAGCATTATCCAAAAAAAATGTTGATTTTGGGAGTGAGGCCAGGAAATCAAGCTTTGGCCTAGACAAGGATAGAATCACTACTCTGCATAGTTTCATAGCCTGATGTCATAGTGTAGTTTCCATCCTTAGTCATCCCCCAAAAAATAACATCCTTGTTGAGGGACAGAGGAGTGAGCCTGATCATGTCCATCAATGGCTTGAGCTCCTGGGATATCTCAGTCAAGTTCACCCACTCTTCATTAACCCTGTAGTCTCTCACCCTGTAGCCAAATCTTTCCATGCAAGGCATCACCCATCTGTCATACTATTCAATGTTCCATAAGGGCCCCAAACTTAGGCAATCATCAAGCCAAAAGTTGATATTTTCACCGTTACCAAGTTTCCATTTCACCTTCTCAATGGCTAACCCTTTAGTCTTTATAATGCCATTCCAAATATTGGATCCCTTAGGGTCATTATCCCTGCTAATGAACTACTTGAAATTGATATTGGCTATATACTTATCTTTCAAAATATCCCTCCATTCTCCCTTGGAGTTGAAAATCCTCCATATCTGTTTAGCTTGCAAAGCCCTATTGAACTACTTCAGATTCCTAATCCCCAAACCCCCTTGCTTTTTGGGTCTGCAGATATTGTCCCAAGCTACAAGTAGGTACTTCTTATTACCTTCTAGACCAGCCCATAGAAACTTCTTCTGAATAGACTCCAAAGTATCAGCCACTTTGGAAGGAATAGAGAACAGACTGAGGGCATAAGTAGGCAAATTTTGTAATGTAGATTTGATCAAAATAACTTTACCAGCCTGACTTAGAATAATACCCTTCCAGCCAACCAATTTTCTATTAAACCTATCAATGAGATTTTCCCAAAAGAGGTCAAGAGGTCTAGCCCCCATACGGAGCCCCAAGTAGGTAGAGGGGAGGGTCCCAATACCACAGTCCAAGATACCAACAATTTTCCTTTGTCTTCCTTCAGGGGTGTTGACAAAAAAGACTAAGCTCTTGCTCCAATTAATGAGTTGACCCATGGAATTGGAGTAAGTATTGAGGATGGCCTTCACATGTCTAGCTTCCTTCATCGAAGCTTCTCCCCCTAGGATGGTGTCATCCACAAAATGTTGATGGGTGAAGATTAGGGGACCGGAAGAAGGTTTTAACTTGGAAAAATCTCCTCTTCTCCTTTTATCATGAATAAGTCTACCCAAGCACTCCACCAGAATAATAAAGAGGATGGGAGAAAGGGGATCCCCTTGCCTAAGCCCTCTAGAGGATTTGAAAATATCCACGAGAGAACCATTAACCATCACTGAAAAGGTGGGGGTGGAGATCACTTGAGATATAATCTTCCTAGTTTTGTCATTAAAGCCAAAAGCTTCAAGAACCTTATCCAGGAACAACCAGTCTACCCTGTCATAGGCCTTAGACAAATCAAGCTTGAGTAGGAAGCCATCCCTTTTTCCTTCCTCTAAAGAATGAATCATGAATAGCTATGATAGAATCAAGGATTTGTCTAACTGGGACAAATCCTATTTGTTGTAGAGCAATAATCCTCAGAAGGATTTTAATTATTCTAATGGTTGAAACTTCAGAAAAAATCTTGTAAAGAGAGTTGCGAAGGCTAATAGGCCTGAAAAAATCAAAAGAGTCTGCACCTGAGACTTTGGGGATCAAAACCAAGAAGGTAGCATTGATTTCTTTGAGCAAGCACTTAGCACCAAAAAATTCCTGAACCACTTTAACCAGATCATCTTTTAAAACTTCCCAATACAACTAGAAGAAATAGGTAGGGAAACCATCAAGGCTAGAGGCTTTCTTAGTAGGCAAGGAGAAAACAACCTCCTTGATTTCATCCATTTTGGGGATAGCCACAAGGGCCCTGTTCTAACTAGCATTAATCACACTAGGGATGGTCTTGAGAATATCCTCCTGATCCTCTTCACCCAGGTTGGTCTCTTTAGTGAGGATGGTAGAGAAATACTTGATAGCTTCCTGGGTGATCTCCTTATCTTCCTTAAAAGAAACATCCCCCTTTTTCATAACACTAATTCTGTTGGAAGCCCTGTGCTTCATAGTTGAGAGGTGGAAGAATATAGAGTTTTTGTCCCCTTCCTTTAGCCACACTGACCTAGATCTCTACCTCCAAAACATTTCCTCTTTGCCCACAATGTTGTGAAGATTAGCTAGAATATTCTTTTCTACATTTAGCCTATCCTCATCATAGCCCATGTTTTGGATCTCCTCCTGCACCTTTGCTATATCCTCCATAATCCTTTCTTTCACCAAAAAAATATCCCCAAAATCCTTTTTGTTCCACTTTCTGATCTCCATTTTGATTTTTTTGAGTTTCTTAGCCACTTTGTACATAGTTGTGCCTTCCACATCAATGCTCCACCAGTCTCTAATTTTATCAAAAAGACCAGGATGAGTAGACCACATCTTCTCAAATCTGAAAGGGAAATCCTTTTTCCTGTTACAAAGCTCAATAGTGAAAGCAATAGGGGAGTGGTCCAAGCCAAGTCTAACCAATGGAGAAAGTTTGCAATGATAAGATTTCATCCAATCCATAGTGATCAGAGCTCTATCCAGCCTGAATGCAATCCATCCCAACTCTTTTGTTAGACCAAGTGAACTTTCCACCCTCTAACTCAACATCTAGGAGAGCCAAATCATTTATAAGATCTGCCAGATGTTGTCTACTTTCCAAGTCTAGAGGAAGCCCACCTAACTTCTCAGTAGCCAACAGGGAGTATTGAAATCTCCCATAATAATGCCCTTAGACCCTCCCAAAAAGGGCATTAGGTTACTTATTTTTTTCCAGAAATGCTTTCTACCAATCTTAGTGTTAGGGGTGTAGATATTCATAACAAACCAACTTTCCCGATCCTTTGTATTATTGAATTGAATAAGAATAATGTTACCTTCATTAAGGATGATATCCACCATTAAGTTGTCCTTCCATATCACTAACAATCCTCCAGAAGCTCTTGAAGAGTCAGAAGCTGCTGACATCATTCCTTTGCTGAAAAAAATGCTCTCAGTTTTCTCCTTCTTCATTTTCATTTCCTAAATCAAAAAAATTTCCGGCCTATGGTCCTTAGTCATATTCCTAACAACCTCCTATTTGTGGATTCCATTGAGTCCATGAATATTCCAAGATATGACCTTCATATTTTCTTTTGGGGGTATGTTTCCTGGATGGTTTTTTGGGTCCCATCTGCTATGTTTCTTCTTGTTCCTTCCTTTCTGATTTGATGCTTGCTCCACCTACCTGGGGTGCTTTATTTACTTCCTGTGTTAGCTTTAGCCCTACTTCTTGTTGTAGCTAGAGACATCGGAGAAGGGTCCCTACTATTCTTCTTTTTCTTAATAAATATCCAAGGACCCACATTTTCATCTTTGCAGCTCTCAAACAGAGCCTCCATTCTAGAAATTTGTCCTAGGGAAGAGGTGGTGACCAGTTTGATGATTCTGTTGACCTTTCTTGGGGATAAAAGTGAGCTTCTGCTAAATTTTGATTCCTATGAGAGAGAGGAGCCCCAAACCTCCACAGTACCCCCATTCTCTTGGGTATCAAGCACAAAGGAATCCTCTTTGATTTCCTCCAAAATGAACTCCCCATCCTCAGGGAGGGTCCTGCTTCCTTTATCTCCCTCCCTGATAGTAGATTCTTGCAATACAGGGTAGATTTCACCAACTTCCTTTTCTCCATTACCACTATCATTCTGGGACTCAAGTTTCTCCCTATTCTCAAGAATTTTCTCTCCTTCCAGACACAGGTGTTCAGGAGGGATCCCTGTTATGTCCTTGGGCCTCTCCCATTGAGGAACCCCCTCGGGGATATGTCCATCAGGGGATTTCTCCTTCCACACCTTCTTGGGTCCTTCAACTTGATTCAGTCCTTTTTGCTACTTCTGGGTCTCTTTTTTGTTTCCTTTCTTGATTTGGGCCTTGCGAACTCTTTCCTTCTCTATGAAGATTGGGCACATTTTGGCCTTGTGTCCCACCTTTTTATAGTGAAAATAGGTGAAAGGCACATTTTCATAGTCTATCTATTGTACACGCCTTCCCAATCTAGATTGAAACTCTATCACTTCAAGCATATCCTGGCCTTCAACAACCCCCACACATATTCTGGCATAAGTGAGTCTTTTCTTGACTACTGTGATAAGATCAATAGATAGCAGCTCTCCAAAACAACTGGCAATGCCTACAAAAATGTCTTCATGCCAGTATTCTAGAGGAAGCTTTGGAAGCCTGATCCAAACCGGGTTCTGGGTCAAGAAATCATTATTTAGATCCAGGTTGGAGATCCATTTCTGGAGGATAAGAGTGGATTTCCCCATCGACCAGTTTTCCACACAGAGAATCTTAGAGTAATCTTCAGAGCAAGAGAACTCAAAAGACATAAAGCCTTTGGCCATAGCCGTAACCTCTACCAGTCCTTTTAAGTCCCAATTTTTCTTAGCAAAGATTCTGACCAAATCTATATTTGGCCTAGAGCCTATGAACTTGCCAACAAGCGTAGAAGCCATACTCAGAATGTTGTGATCTATAAGCTCAGAAGGCACCTCTAAAGAAAAATTTCCTTTCTCTTTATTAGAGATGTTTTTGATCTTGGGGAAGGAGGACTTACCCAAGGGTTTGACTCCAAATAGGTTGATCCAGCATCCCAATGGGCCTCAGGCTTCTCTAGAAGAACTTTATTTTGGAGCATTACCCATTTTTTCACCAGGATCCGGCAGCAAAGCCAGTGGGTCCCCATCATTTTTCACATCCTCCTTTCCATTTTCCTTACCTTTATTTAGACCCACATCCTCATCAACCTATCCCTTCTCTGCATGTTTCTGACTCGACTTCCCATTCAAAAATTTTCCCCCTCTCCATTGCCTCCACTCCCCCTCGCCATCATTCGATTTTGTGCATATAAAATAATAGTAACATGTTACAAAGTGGTTTTTCCCTAATTAGGTTTCCACTATAAATCTTGGTGTTAATACTTGTGTGAATTTTTTGGTTTGAACATTTCTGTGTTTTACAAGTTAGATACTATTGGATAGTGGACTGCATTGTTATATTTTTTTATTATGCAATTAGTAATGACCGAGTAGCTATTGGTTTTTGGATCTAATTTGTTGAAGAGTTTTAAAGTTTGTTTAATACATCTGGACCTGAGAACAACTTATTCACCCCCCCTCTCTTTTGTTCTAAATCATATTAACAATTGGTATTAGAGCTGTTGGTGCTTACAAAGAACAAGTTTAAAGGTACTTGAAGAAAATGATCAAGATGTATAAGGAGGTACCAAAGCTAAATAAGGAGAACTTCCCTACATGGAAAAGTTTGATGAAGCTACATCTGGCTAGTATTAGTGATTTAGCAAAGTATTATGTTGAGCATGATTATGTCACACCTGTTGCACCTTTGACTGCTGAGGAGATGAGAGCTAAACAAGAGCACAACCAAGCAATGTTGGAGATTTCATCTTCCCTAAGTTATCTAGAATTTGAAGACATCAAAGACTACACTAATGTAAAGAAAATATGGGACATTCTTACAAACATCCATGGCGGTGACATAAATGTAGTGAGAGAAAAAGATGAGAGTCTAAGAGGTAAATTTGATGAAATAAGAATGCAAGAAGGTGAGAATATTGCACAATATTTTGGCAGAATAAAAGAAGTTGTAAATGCTATTAGAGGAGAAAATGGAACTATTGATGATGAAACTGTAATTGGAAAAGTATTAAGAACTCTATGTCCTATGTATGCCATCAAAATTTTAGCAATTCAGGAATCTAGATATAACCCTAACAATGCTCTTACTTTGGAAATTTTGGTTGGTAAGCTTACTGCTTTTGAACTTTCTAACTATGATAACTTCACTGTTGCTAATGTTGAATCTTCTTTTAAGTCACAAATAGTTTTGAGTAAGGCAAAGAAGGAAAAAGAAAGATGCATCAGTGAGAGTGAAAGTGAAAGTGACACATATGATGAAGAACTTGAGGATCTAGAAGCTCTTATGGCTAGAAGACTAAAGAGGGGGAAAGAAAAGTATAAAGGTAAACTCCCTATTATATGTTTTTCATGTAATAAAGTTGGTCATATAGCTGCTAAATGTCCTGACATGGATGATAAGGATGAAGAAAGAGACATAAATCATAAAGACAAAAGAGAAGATAGAGGTTACCGAAGGTACAAGGACTACAAAGGAAAAGGTAAGAAATCTTTCTATATTGGCGAAGAAGAGACTGACACTGATAGTGATGATTTTGAAATTGAAGTTGTCTATGTTGCAATGAAAGATGAGTCTGACGAGGATGAGAAAACTGCATTGATATCTTATGTGAACAAAAATGATAAATGAATTATTGGAAGTGGTTGTTCACATCATATGATTGGTGACAAGAGTAAGTTTGATACCTTAGATCATTATAAATGTAGAAGTGTGAAATTTGGTAATGATGCACCATGTCCTATTAAAGGTAAAGGGTTGATTAAGCTGACTGATAAGATCACTTGTGAGAATGCTTATTGGGTTGAGGGTCTTAACTATAATCTATTGAGTGTTGCACAAATTAATAGCACTAGCTACCAAGTGGAATTTCATCATAGGAAGGCCAAAATATTTGATGCCACTGGTGAACTAATTAGATGTGGAGAATAGACAAGAGGTAATTTGTTGTATCTAGACCTATCTGAAGAAACATGTATGACTGCACAACTTGATGATATTTGGTTATGGCATAAGCGGCTATGTCATGTTAACTTTGATAATCTAGTAGAAGTTATTAAGAAGAAGAAAGTGAGAGGTTTGCATAGATTGAAGAAACCTGAGAATGTAATGTGCAAAGAATGTCAGTTGGGTAAGATGACAAAGTCTAGTTTTAAGAGAAAGACTTTTACTTCTGAGAATGCTTTAGATTTGGTTCATACTGACCTTTGTGGACCTATGGGTATACAAAGCTATTGCGGTGCTAGATATTTTATCCTGTTTGTTGATGATTATACCAGAATGATGACTGTAATGTTCTTAATAGAAAAATCTGATGCTTTTCAATTTTTTAAGTGGTATTTGGCTAAGGTTGAAAAGGAGACAAGTAGGAACCTAAAGTGTCTGATATCTGACCGAGGTAGAGAATTTATATCCAATGAATTCAATCTATTTTGCAATGATAGAGGGATCAAAAGACAAATGTTTATACCAGGAACTCCTCCACAGAATGGTATAGCAGAGAGAAGGAACATATCTATCATGGATTGTGAAAGGACATTAATGATTAAAAATAATGTTGCACAAAAGTACTAGAGAGAAGCTGTAAGTACAGCAGTTTATACTCTTAACCAAGTACAGATCAAAAAAGATACAAATCTAACACCTTATGAGCTATGGCATGGGTATGCACCTAATTGTAAAGTACTTTAGAATTTTTGGAAGAAAATGCTACATAATAAAGGACAATAGGAATGGAATATTTGATGGTAAAAATGACGAGGGCATATTCCTAAGCTATTCCACAAAAAGTAAAGCTTATAAGTGTTTGAACTCTAATACTAAAAAAATTGTGGAAAGTGTGAATGTTAAAGTTGATGAGTATGGAGAGAAAAATGAAGCTGAAAGAAAAAGAGAACCAGAAGCTTATAGATCTTTTGTGTATATAGATGAAGGAGAGGCAAGTGACAAAATTGCACTTGATGCAGAGTCTCAGGTAAGAAATGTCAAGCATTAGGAAAACAATGTCGAGAGAGAAGAAGAATGTATCGAGCGATAGGAGGAAGCTGTCGAGTATCAAGTAGAGGTTGTCGAGCATTCAGAAGCTAAATCTGACAATCTTGTTGGTGAACCTAAAGAGAAAGATGAAAGGAAAGAAGAACCTATTTTGGCACAATATGTAAGGAGACATCACAAGCCTGAACAAATCATTGGAGACAAAGATATTGGATTTCAGACCAGAAGCAAGACAAGAGATCTGACATGTTTACTATGTGAATTCGAGCCTAAGACAACAATGGAGGAATTAGAAAATGAAGAATGGATACAAGAAATGAATGAGGAGATAGACCAGATAGAGAAGAATGATACCTAGACTCTGGTGCTGAGACTAGAAAATAAAAATGTCATTGGAACAAAGTGGGTGTTTTGAAACAAGATGAATAAGCATGGTCAAATCATAAGAAACAAAGCTAGGTTGGTATGCAAAGGCTATGTAGAAGAAGAAGGAATAGATTATGGGGAGATATTTTCCCCTATAGCTAGATTGGAAGGAGTAAGAACCTTACTTGCATATGCTACCTACAAATATTTTAAGGTATACCAAATGGATGTTAAGTCTGCATTTTTAAATGGTATATTAGAAGAAGAAGTGTACATTGAACAACCAGAAGGATTTTTTGATCCAAACAAAAGACACATGGTTTACAAACTGAATAAAGCCTTTGTAGATGATATTATATATTTGGTGGACAAGATGCCTTGTGTAAGAAATTTTCAAATGAAATGCAAACTGAATTTGAAATGAGTATGTTTGGGGAGATCAATTTTTTTTTTGGTATACAAGTATATCAGATGGAAAAAGGAATTTTCATCACCCAGTCTAAATATGTTCATGAGCTACTGAAAAAATTTGGGATGGAAGATTCAAGTCTAGTAAGTACTCCCATGGCTACTAGACAAAAGTTGTCTAAAAATGATGATGCTGCAGAAGTAAACCAGACTTTGTATAGATCCATGATTGGAAAGCTCCAGTATGTTGTACACAGAAGACCAGATATTTCTTTAGCTATTGGGATGTAGTAATATTCTCTGCCAATCCTTAGGAAACTCACATGATGGTTGTGAAAAGGATAATAGGATATTTGAAAGGGATTGTTGACTATGGATTGTACTATAAGAAGCATGAAAAGTTTGAACTAAGAGTGTATACTGATGCTGATTGGGTAGGAAATGTGGATGATAGAAAGAGTACTAGTGGTGGAGCTTTCTTTCTTTGATAGAGATTAGTTTCCTAGACAAGCAAGAAATAAAATTTCATTTCCCAGTCTACTGCTAAAGCTGAGTATGTGGTTGCAATAGTGAAATGTTCAAACTTGGTATGGATAAAGCAATTGTTGGTAGGAATGAAAGAAGAGATCACTGAACTAGTTATCATCTACTGTGACAACACAAGTTCTATCAACATCTCTAAGAATCCAGTGATGCACACAAAGACCAAACACATCACCATCAAGTATCATTACTTGAGAGAATTGGTACAAGATAAAGAGGTCTGAATGGAATATGTGAATACAAAGGAACAACTAGAAGACATATTCACTAAAGCTTTACCTAAAGAAGCTCATGAATATCTAAGAGGTCAATTAGGGGTTCTTCCCCTAACCGAGGATGCCTAGTCAAGGTAGGAGCACTTCATCAAATGTGCTACAAAGAGTATCTGACAAATTGATGTAGAGACAGGTCACACTTTAGGAGTAGCCTAGAGTTGTGAAAAGTATAGCAAAGCAAAGAATCAGTCATAAGAAAAGATGATAGAGGGAGAAATATTGTTACTGAACTAAAAAATTATATCTACATTTGTAGGATGTATGTTTTAGTTATTGCTTTGGCATTTTTGTCAGAGAGGGAGATGATCACAGATGAATACACATGGTGAAATTTCATGGAAGATCAAGTAAGAGGGAGAGATTCAGTGGACAGTCATACAAGCATGGCTAATTGATTTTGTATCAGAATGAAGCTAAGGATATTATAAATTTTTCTGATGGATAGATAAGTTTTGGATTGGTTGGTGATTCATGTGTTATTCATATGGTGTTGCCATCAATGCCAAAGAGGGAGATTGTTGGAAACCGCAATTGAAGCAATTGTTGTATTTTCATTGATGCCAAACCTTAACTAGTAAGATTGTTTCTATCTAAGAAAGTACTATATCTATTTGATTGTTGTGAAGGGGATAGGCAAGGTTGGTAACAATAGCACGTAAGGAAAGGATGCGTTATCTTGATACTTCAATGAGTACTTGATTATGTGGCACAATGATAAGATAATGTATTGTTTATCTAAGTAAGAATGAAGACTAAACTGGTAGGCTTAACCAAGAAAAAGTGAAGAAATATAGTTTAAGCCAAGTGATGTTAGTGTCGATCGAGCTAGTATATGCCGAGTAAATTTAGTGTTGACTGAACATCAGTTAATTTCCAAGGAAGACAATATTAGCCAAGGAAATAGTTTTTAAGGTGACCGAGCTTTCTAATGGAGACCAAGTAGTTGAACATTGTATTAACCGAGCATTAGTAATTTACATTTGAGGAAGAATTCAGATTTCCAACTGACATAGTTGAATTCTTGGATTATGTAAAATGTTTTGACTTTATTTATTGATTGTATGAAAGCATTTAATGCACTGTAAAACATTTTATTGTAAATCTATTAAGAGATTTGAGATATTTCTAGAAGGAGAGACTAAGAACATAAAGTTGGAAGGATTCGATGAATCTGACCTAACCCTAAGATCTATGAAGGAGATTAAGCAGAAAAAGATGTATTGACCTAATTGAGGAAGTATTAAGGAAACCTAAGCATGAGGTTAAAGAGAGAAGAGGATGCTGGAAGTATTGTTGATGTTATTGACTGTCTAAGCAGAAAAGGCTAAAGGAGAAGTGGTGTGATTGCTTGAAGAGATTTCTGAGTAGATCAGTGATGGAGATGGTAAAGGTTCATAGTTAGTAAGCCAGCATATGTGTATGGAATTGGATCTGATATTTGCAAAGTGAGTTGTTTGTTTTTTAGATCAATACTATTGTTACTTTCTAACCATTGTATCAGTCAAAATCATTTTAATAGAGGTTGACCTACGAGTCATATGTATAAATCCTTTGAAAAAGGTTTCATTCTAATGGGATGTATCTAAGTCCTATAACAAGGTGCACTTTTAATATAGTGGTTTAAATCCTTTAACTGGGTCACACCTTACAGTGTGTTTGTAACCTTTAACAGGGTTGGCTTTTCACAGAGCTCACTTAAGAAGAGTGAAAATAATAGTAACATGTTACAAAGTGGTTTTTTCCCTAATTGGGTTTCCACTATAAATCCTAATTTTAATACTTGTGTGAATGTTTTGGTTTGAAAATTTATGTTTTTTACAAGTTAGATACTATTGGGTAGTGGAGTGCATTGTTATATGTTTCTGTTATGCAATCAGTAATGACCGAGTAGCTATTGGTTGTTGGATCTAATTTGTTGAAGGGTTTTAAAGTTTGTTTTATACATCTAGACCTAAGAACAATTGATTCACCCCCCTCTTTTTTAATCCTTATTCAGTTGAATATGTAGAGCCTTCTTTCTCATCTTCCTATTCTATAGCCATCTCTTAATTGTCTTCTAGTTAATCCTCTTCATGATCTTCTTTTTCTGCCTCTTCCTCTTTAGCCTCGTCAGTCTCTACGGTTGCCTCTACTTCGTGACCACTATTTCCTCTTCCTCTTCATCTATTTCGACATCTTCATCCTCAACTGGCTCATCATCTTACTCATTCCCCTTAGAGGAGTCATCATTGCCCATCCCTTCTAATCTTTCATCGTATTTATATTAGTAAACTCATCATCCATTCTCATCGAGATTATCTCCGTATGAGGTCTCTCTACCATCCAACAAACCTAGGAATTTTTGCAAAAATACCAGCCCCCTGTATATCATGCTTCTCCTCAAATATTTATATTCCCATTCCCAACCCCATAATATGAAAAACTTACCTAGAAGACCCCATACACATTTCTTCTTGGTATGTTCCCTAAACCTAGAAATGGATCCCCCACCTTCATAATGATTGCAGAGTCAAAGAGGAAAGGAATGGTTAGATCCTCACCAATATTGATGATTGCTTTGTGGAGACCCACCAAATATTTTTGTTTAAATAACTTCATACAAATTTCCTCTGCTACTAATTTATCATCCCTTGCAACAAGAATTGAGGCCAATAACCCTATGCAAATGTCTGAGTTGATTATGTTTCGATGATTGGTGTGGAGGAAATTATAACCAAATAATCTTTTGATCACATGCATCACCAAATAATGCTTGAAGTTTGATATTTCTTTTAGCCTATTTTCTAAGATTGGGGTGTCGAAGGCTAATTGCCTCGCTTTTGATTTGATTTTTATGGGAGTATCCTTGAATTCATATGCTAAGTGTGGTTGCTACTCTCCTATTTGCATGAAAACCCCAAAGTCTTAAAGAAAAACTAGACTTAAATATTTTATGAGTTTGTAGAATTCAAAGATTTTTTTCCCAACAATGTGATATTCTTCGAAATGTTGGAAGATTAAAATTACTTTACTGTCCATCTACCAGAGATGCATCTTTTTTGTACTTTAGAATGAAAAATATTTTGGATTTTCAATTAAAAAATGTTATGCCTTTTGGCATCCATCTCTTCAAACTTGCCATCCTTCATAAAGACCTATTTCCTCAAGCTTGCTAAATGGAAATTGCTAAATTTGGTGATATTCATTCCTGATTAGATCAACTTTATCTAATTTGGAGGTACATATAGATGACATGTCCCATCAAGGCCAGCTTGAACCTACCTACATCTAGTCTTGTCAAAACATTTTCTGAAAACTTTCCAACCAATTAATTGAATGTTGATGTCATAAATCATCTAAGACTAAGATTTTGAATCACATCAAATATCTACCGAGTTTTTTTTGTGTAGTCATCCATGAATCCTTGGATTTGTTGGCCTAAAAAAGCTCTTGTCTAAGCATTGGTGTTAAATATGCCATCTCACCAAATCCCTCAATAATTTTTTTTAACTGTTACCTCTTTCCTACCATTTTGAATATAATTTTTTTTATATCATTGCCTTTTTATTTTAATGAGATAAAATTATTCTATTTATGGACCCCCTACAAAAAAATCTTAGATATCATGCAATCTACTATCATTCATCTTTTTCTAATATCATATGCTTAAGATATATGCCTTTCGCTCTTTGTTTGGCCAAACCAGTTGCCAAACTATTTCCTTCTTTGTAAATATGATTTATTTTGACCTTAATTTTTTTTTATCAAAGATAATATCACTTCTGGAGTAAAGAATGTAATAACTAGTTTGGGGTTGTCTTAGATCTTACCACATTCACCACTAATGTTGAGTCCCCTTAAATTTATATCTTGGCAAATTCCAATTCTAAGTATAGAGATAATCCTACTAATAGTTCTTTTAATTCTACCACATTATTTGTGTCTTCTTCCAAGGGTACTGATAGTCTAGCTAAAATCTCACTGTGGCTAGAGTGTATCATACATCCAGCACCCGTAGGTCTATTATTTCCTCTGGAAGCACCATAAAAGTTTAATTTGTGTCAACCAATGCCGGGCTGAAATAAGGATTAAAATATCATTCGATAATGCTGAGAACCATCCTAATGTTTTACACAACCACTTCCAACATTCTAATAAAAAGAGGTAAGTGAGTAGGAGATGGTTAACAACCTCCTAGTTTTTTGGCATAAAGGATAGATTGATGGATTTTGATATCCAAACTTTTAAAACCTATCTTCTATCAAAATTTTCTCATGTAAAGCTACCTATATGAAAAAACCACTTTTGGTATAGACACATTTTATTCCAATAAAGCCAGGTTGGCAGTTGGGACCTAGTCTCATTCTATTGTATTGAAGTTATCTTATAACCTTCCTTCACACTATATCTCCCATACTTGGCCTCATTCCAGATGATTACGTCACTACCTAGTTTGAGTAGGAAGAACATAAGCTTCAAGATTACTTTGAGATTTTCTATATCTCCCTGAGGTAAATCTAGACTCTCAAATTATTTCCATTGCCACTTATGATCTAGATTGGGATCTTGAGCTTTAATGTAATCATTGACATAAATTCCCCAACTTTCTAAACAAATTCTCTTAGTCCTTTATAAATTCATGAATTGACTAATCATATGATAGCCTCCCCATGAGTCATTCTAAAATAAAGCTTTATTACCATCCTTTATATTCCAAGTGGTGTGATCTAGTATTATGCTACTTGATTTAGATATGAGGTTCCATATCTAGGATCCTCTTGGAAACTCTTTAACTCTTAAGACCTCCTCCCCATTTATATTGGAAAGATATTTACCCAATAAGATCCTCGACCATTTCAGGTGCTTCTCATGATTAATTTTTGAAAATAATTTTTCTTCTAACTCTTGATTTTGATCTAGTGAATCCTTAATGCCCATCTGCCCATGTTCAACTGGTTTGCATATTTTGTCTCACCCTACTAAATTATTTTTCTTTCTAGTATATGTTCCTTACCAGAATAATTTCCTCATTTTGTTAACTAGGTCTATATAACTGCCTACTAGTAACAAAATGTAGGGCATCAGATAAATCAAGATTTATACAAGAGTGGATTTTAACGTAATAATTATGTCGACCCAACAAATCTATTTAGATTTCGAAGACTCCATCCTCCATGATATTGTGAATATCAATGTTTTATCTATTAGGACACCTAAGTATGTGCACGAGAGCTTACCTTCCTTGAATCCTAGAGTGATTAAGATTCATTGTTGTATCCTTTTTTTGACAAAGAAAAATTAAATATGTGACTTATTTGTATTCACAACTTTACCTAAGGCCTTAGCATAGTTTGAAAGTAACCTTTTCAACTACAAGGCTTCACAAATGGTTCCTTTTCAAAATAACATTGTGTCATCTATGAATTTTTGGTGTGTTAGTGGTCTAACTATGGAGGTGAGTTCCACACCTTTTAGTATTCCTTGATTCTGAAGACTACTCAATTTCTTACTAAGGGATTTTTCCAAAATGATGAAGAAGAAGGGAGATAATAGATCTCCTTGTAAAATTCTTCTTGAAATTTCAAAGTATCCATGAGGCGATCCATTAATCGGTATTAAGAATATTGGTATTGATATGAAATAGAAAATTAGATTTATCCAAGATCTAGAAAAGCTTAATTATTCCATACACTTAGCTAAGAATTTCCAACCCACCTTGTCATAAGCCTTTTTGATGTCTAATTTTATTATCATTGTCAGTTGTTTATTTTTTTATTTGAATGAATAGCTTCTTGGGCTATGATAATTGAATCAAATATGAATCTTCTTGGTACGAAACCTATCTTCTCTTCACCAATTATTTTCCTTAGAATCTTTTTCAATCTAACGGCAAGATTTTTTGTGAGAGGTTTGTAGATGGTTTTGAAAAGTGAAATAGGTTTGAGCTCATCTAAGAAGGTGGCATTATCCTTCTTTGGATTGAGGGTGATGAATGTATTATTGATTTATCTTAAGAATCTACCTAAATATTTGGCATCTTCTAATGCTTCTGTTAATTTTGCACCTAGGATTTGCTAGCACATTTGAAAGAAACTCAATGGAAATTAATTCAGTCCCAAAAATTATTAGATGACATTTGAGAAAGTGATTTGTGTACTTATTTCTATTAAAATCTTACTATTAGCATCTGATTATCCTCAGGGGTGATTATTCTTGGAATATCTTCCAACATCACCTGTTGGGAGTTGAGATGTGAACCTTAATAGTTGTTTAAGCTTTTAGTATAATATTTATTAATTTCTTCTTGAATCTCCTTATGGTATTCTAATGTGTGATCCCCTACACTGATAATTTTTTATATTTTGTTGGTGCTTATCCTTTGTTTAGTACTATTGTGGAAGAATTTAGTATTTTTATCCCTTGCATCTGATCATGTTTCCCTTTCTTTTTGTATCCAATATATCTACTCCTTAGCCACAATATCTTCATAATCTCTGAGGAGATCTTTTTCTTGAATGAAAATCTCCTCATTCATCCCTTGTAATAATACATTCTCATTGAGTTATTTTATGCTTTGTTCAATTTCTTCTTTGGTTGTGAAGATGTTTTTAAAATGGTCTTAGTTCCATTCAATGATGTTATATTTAATATATTTTAGTTTGGATATGAAGCAAAATATTTTTGACCCTTTTGCAGTGCTTTCCTTCCACCATTGATCAATTAGTTTGGTAAAATCCTTGTCTTCCATCCACATGTTTCAAATTTGAATGGACAAAGTAATGGTTTGTCTTCTCCCAATATGTCTATCTGGATGGGAAAGTGGTTTGACCCCGATGTGGGAGAATTTGAAGCTTTGAAGTTGAATGAGAATGTTGTCAATTCTCCTTTGGAGAAGTAGGTCTATAGAATTAATAAGTAAAACAAAATGGTGTGAGATAAACCATAAAAGAGATAAACTAGTAACCTTGTTCATTAATTTGGAAACCGTTAAATTTATGAAAGCTTAATTTGTGAAAAAAATTAATGAAAAATGTTGTTCATTGAATTTCTCTATTGAATTAAAATTTATTTTTTCTCTATAAAATAAATCCAAATTAGAATTAATTAATGAAGCACCATTTGTGTAATATAAACAAAATGAAGAAATAATATCATAAAATAATATAGTAATTTTATAAATAGATATTGAAATATTTTAGTGTGATAAAGCATTTTATTTAGAATTTGTGAAAATTTCATTAAAATTTGACATTTCTATGAATATTTACAATATATGTTGAATAGTAACTATAAGACCTTAGACCTATAGAATAATGAATTCCCAAAAAATTCTAATGACACTTTGAAGTAGGCATAAAAAACAAGGAAATTTAAATCCCTTCATTTCAAAAAATGAGGGTGCTACTTCTCTTCTTCCCTTGATTCTAAGTTGAATGCATCAAAGATGACAAGCTGTGAAAATTCTTGTAGCCATCCATAGTCTCATGGTTCATCAAGGAGAAACCATTTATGGAGGAAATACTTCCTAATAAATGCCCATTTTCTAAGCAATCACTTAATGAAGAGTTCATATTAAAAAAAAATATCAATCATTAAATGAGTCCTTGTTAGCCAAATTATAAAGCTACAATCTATCCACATCATCCTAACTAATTTTTTGAATTGAGAAAAATACATTACTAGATTGGCTTCTTAGTCACCATTTTTGGAAAGAAAATAAATGTATAGAAATGTTCCTCAATGTGTGCCTTATGGTTTAGCTTTATTATGAAAATTGAATAGGGCAATGGTTAGAACCTGGTTCAAACTAAAAAGTTCCCCAAAACATAGAAAATTAAAATGGGGTTGATCATATTCCTACTACTTTTTCATTTTCTAATTGCAAATGCCGGTTATGGGATTTGGCTTGAAGTAAACTTTGGTAATTTAGCATAGAATATTTAATAAACTTTTAATTTATAATCTCCATCTCCATAGCCAAATTAACCATGTGGTTTTCTTCCCTAAAATGATGATTTACCTTAAAGTTTAAAAACATTAGAAGCAACCTCCATACTTCTGATAGAATATAATGCAATTGCTAGTTAATTAGTTTCTTGGATACTATAGTTGATGTAATGACCTAAGAACCCCCTTCTATATAAATGAATACTCTTTAGTACAATGCTAGACAAATACCAATTGACAGAGAATTTTATTTAACAAAATTATTTTTTCTATCTTGGATATAGTTGGCTTGAGCCACACCACTTTACCTTTTTGATCCCTTGAAACACATTATATCCCTAATTTGTCTAGGTTTCACTTAGAAGATCCATAAAAAATTAATTTAACCCAATTGTCACCAAGGGGCATCCACCAATTAGTAGCTGTAATAGATTGAAATGGGGATTTCCAAACCAGAGTACCTTGAAATGTTAATGACATGAAAGGCCATCTGCATCAAACCGTAGAATCAAAACTTTAGAACACCAAAGACAATAATTTCACCCTTGAAGTATATGCTCTTACATTCTTTGATGTGTGTATTTCTATCTCCTCTAAAATATTTTAGAGTAAACATTCATGTTTTGTAAAACTTTTCTTATTTTTCTCTCACCATACACTCCAAGCTAAGATAAAGGTCATTTCTCTAAAAGATCTACAAGTTTTGTAGTCCAAGGATGTTGGATGTAAAGAACACAAGGAAACGTTTCAGATATACCTAGTTTCTCCAACCATGAAGGAGAAAGAATCCTATCATTTAGAGCCAGCCATGAAAATACAACCACCTTAGGTAAAAACAACTCCTTACCAACAAGAGGAAAAGTCTCCAAGTCTAACTAGAATGTCTAAATTTCTCAATGATCGATAACCCTTTCTCACTATATATTAATTAGACTTTCTTGGATTCTATATAAGATGATTAGGTTCAGATGAAGGATAAATTCACCTTATTCTTTATTTTTTCTCTCAAAGAAATATTTTGGTCGTGGAGAAATGAAAGATCATAAAATTCCATACATATTATAGTAGTAACTATACCTTGAATGAAAAAGCAATATATTTATAGAATTATTTGGCCAAAGAATGGGTGGGAGAGGGAGTGGCAGTGGCAATTTGAAATTTGGGGTTTCTAGTAATGCTAGAGGCATTTCTAGAGAGGAATCTAAGGATGTAAATTCTAAGATGAAGATTATAATAATGAAGAGGAGCTTGTTGGTTTTTGGGCTGCCCATATTCTTGGGCTTTCAAAATTTTTGGACCATCTTTACTCATATTTTGTGGCATTTTGTCGAGAATTCTCTATTTCTTGTTTCCTACACGATGTGTAGATTGATTGGAGGTTTTTTTTAGAAAATATGTTAGTGTTTTGTTGCGATGAGGGTTTTTTTGGTTCTAGTGAGGAGAGGCCTCTATGTTTTCATATTGAGTGATTTAGGTCTCCATTTCTACTCTTTGCGACCCCTATTTCTTGGCCAATTATTTATGGGTATTTATGTTTTTTCTTAGCCTTGTGTTGACCTTGTTAATGGTACAGGTTCTCATTTATTTGCACCCAACCCTTTTTCTTATAGGCTCATTTAGAGTTTTCATGTTTCTTGGGAGTTTTTTTTTGGATGCTTGTGGCTTTTTCTGACTATATTTGGGGATTATTCTTCCTCTATATTTTATAATGGTTCATTCCACCATGGAACTTTGTGCCCATGTGGATATGGGGTTTCTCCATTTGGCCTCTTTGGTGTCTTTTGGAGGAGGCTGGGAAGGTTGGGCTACCATGGGGGAAATTTCCCTTCTTCCTGTTTGGTAGAGTGATGTGGGCCTAGGGTCTCATTATGATGCAGAGGCCTTAGGTGGACTTTCATTTAATAACTTCAAGAGGGACAACATTATGATTTTCACAAAACCCAACAAGATTATAAACTAGCATCATCCTCATGGATCCAATAAATACCATAACCAATCACAAGGAAAATCAATATCTTATACCACCAATAGGCTCCACACCTTTTTTATCAACCTAATGTTCCTCAATCCATCCACTAGATTCAACCAAACAACATGATTAACCAACAATACCTTACCCAAGTGCTAACTAGGCCTTAATCCCTAGTAGTCCTTTTCAATGGGTTTCTCAAGGATTAATTTGATCTTCTCCAAAAGACCTAAAAAAATAAATGCATATCTAGTTACCCTTTTCACTTCTCTTCAACATATCTTAGAAACTCATATTTCTCCTTTGGACCAGTTGTCCAAACCAATAACCCGTCACCTTGCAATTAGCCTTATTATCCCTCCATTTACAAAAAAACTACAAGCAAAAGTCATCTCCAAAACTCCCAACCATTAAAAAGATTTTAGTCATGATCCAAATCAATGGATTTTCAACTCTATAAGAGGTGCCACCAAGTTCTACCATCCCAAACACCAAAACCCTGATTCCTAGGAACATTGGCCTAGGGCTTTGTCAAAAAGACACTTCGACACACTTCCAAATCATACCAATGGATCCTACACCATCTAATGAAGATATCATGACATACCAAGTCATAAAAAATGGCCCTCCTTCAAGTTGATCTCTCAAGTCCATTAACAATATACCATTAACAAGGAAATGAAAGGAACCTAAAACATAATCATCCTACTTCAAATCCAATCAATCTTGCATTGGATCAAGAGTTTTAGAATCCCAAAATAAGGACTATACCCTTGCAGCCATAAAATTAGACAATTGTAAGAAATGATTTTTTATTGATCAAACTTCATTTACATTTCTTCCTTGACTCAAAAAACACTTATCAGACTCCTCTAACTCTTCTCTATGATTCCTCATGGTCACACAATATAAATAACCTCTTCCAAGCTAGTTGATAGTTATAACTCCCTACCAAACCTACAAAAAATAGTTTAATGACTGTTGCATTTTAGTATATTGTTGTCAAGTTGACAACATAGTTGTCAACTCGACAAATGTCCATCCTGTGCTGTTTATATCATTTCAAAATTCCTTCTAAAGGTCTTTTAAGATCCTATCCTAAAACTTAAACCTTAAACCCTCACATAGGCCTTTATAGGCCTTATTTTGCCAATTAGGTAAATTTACACGTTCTTGTACTTTTTAGTGCATTTGACAACATTTAATGGCTCTAATGGCCAACTTAAATTCAATATGGCCCTTATATGTCTTTTCCAACATCATTTCTCCCAAGATCCTCAAATGAACCCAAGATGTAATCTTCTAACCTCAAATGCCAACATGGATTACATGTTTGATCCTTTTACAAAAGGATTCACATACAAACAAAACATAATTGAAGCATAATCAAATGACCATTATTGGTCTTATTACATTGCCAATGACCCTTCATGGTTATGTTTTCCCTCAACTCCCCCTAGGATTTATCAGTGACCCTAGTGTTTCTTCTAGGCCCTTGTGCTTTGCACTGGTGCTCATACACCATACTCCTTATCTTTAAAATCTTTTCCAAGTCCTCTTGGAAACCTACAAATAAAAAAATGTTAGAAAAAAAATTCAGGCCTTCATTTTGACCTTTGGCAAATATAGATTCTCCTAGAACAATGCAATATTTCCTTCTTGCACTTTGGATTGCCCTTTCTCGGCAATGTGAACACTACATGCTTATGTTGCATCTTGTTTCTCACCATCATATTAACCTTTATTTCTGATTCAACTTGTGCCATCTCCATTCTAGGATAAAATGTTGTCCTCCTTGAAGCCTCATCATGGCCCATCTCTACAATCTTAGTTTCTTCCTTGAAGGCTACTCGTTCTTGTTCCTCTAAAAAACCTCCATAACTTTTCCATTCTTCCACTACAACAATGAAGTTATCCCACAAATCTACCTCTTCTTTAAGACCTTCCATGCCTTCCTCTATGTTGTATCCTCCAGTATTGACCAACACTTCATCATGAGTCCTTACACCCCTCATCATAGATGCAAATTCCTCTCCAAGAGTACCCTTGTATTCTTCAACCTTTAACGTCTTCCTTGCTACTGCAACTAGTAGTTTAATATGCCATTTTATCTTCTTCTTCAACCTTAAGTACCAACTTGTATAATCCTTATCTTCAAGTCTCTTCAACCTTTCTTTACATTCTTCCAAGTCTCTTTCTAGACTTCTTATCTTTTCTCCCCCCCCCCTTTCTCTCTTTCTCTCTTTTCTTCATCTCTTTTTCTTAATTCATCCAAGTATTCTTTCAGTACATTGGCCAAGTCTCTCTCACTTTTGGTCAATTCCATCACTTCAAATCAATCTAGGATTCTTAAGATGTCAAGCCACAACTTTGGAACACTCTGAGAGGATAATTCAACTCTAAGCATCAACAAAGGACATTAAACCTTCCAAATCCTAAAAAGATCTTTTCCAAAACTCAACCTAGGATTCTCCTATTCTCTGATATCAATTGATGAAAATGCCTTAGGTGGAATTTCATTCAGTATCTTCAAGTGGGACTCCATTAGCATTGTCACAACACCTAACAAGCTTCTTCACTAGGATCATCCACATGGACCAATTCAACACCATAACCAATCAGAGTGCAAAAACAATATATTATGCCACCAATAGGCTCCACACATTTGTAATCAATCCAATGTCCCTCAATTGATCCACTATATTCAACCAAACAACTTGATCAAGAAACAATCCCTTACCTAGGTGCTAACTAGGCCTTAATCCCTATTAGCCCTGTTCAACAGGTTTCTCAAGGATTACTCTAATCTTCTCTAAAAGACTTAAAAAAATAAAGGTATATATAGTTACCATTTTCACTTCTCTTAAACATATCTTAGAAGCTCATATTTCTCCTTTGGACCAATTATCCAAACCAATACCCTATCACCTTGCAATTATCCCTATTAGCCCTCCATTTACAAAGAAATTACAAACAAAACTCATCCCCAAACCTCCCAAGCATTAAAATGACTTTATTCATGATCCAAATCAATGTATTTTTAACTTTATAAGAGGTGCCACTAATTTCTACCATCCCAAACACCAAACCCTCATTCCTAGGAACACTAGCCTAGGGCTTTGTCAAAAAGACACTTCCACACACTTCTAGTTCCTACCAATGGATCCTACACAATATAATAAACATATCATGACATACCAATTCATAAAAAGTTTCCCTTCTTCAAGTGGATCTCTCAAACCATGACTGGTCCATCCACTAGTTACCCTTCAATCATCATTTCTCTTAATCAAAGATTTTTTTTCACACTCGCCTGGATATCCCTACAATAAAAATCATAATGGAACATAATGTATAGGGATAGGCTTGTCCCACAATCCTAATAACCATAGAAATTGGGAGAGCCTAAGTTCTCATTAAAACTTTAAAATAATTTAATAATTGTGCCACAAAACTACCAGGAATAGTCAACAAAATGATTGGATTGCAAGCCTTTAAATAGAAAGGAACCAATATACCATTAAGAAGGAAATGGAAGGAACATAAAACATCATCATCCTAATTCAAATCCAATCTATATTGTATTGGATCAAGAGTTTTAGAATCCAAAAACAAGGAATGTAGCCTTGTGGCTAGAGAATGTGACAGTTGCAAGAAATAATTTGTTTATTGATCAAACTTCATTTACATTTATTCCTTGACTCAAAACACACCTATCAAAATCCTCTAACTCTTCTCTATGATTCCTCACACTAACACAATACAAATAACATCTTCCAAGCTGGTTGACAATTATAACTCCCTGCCAAACCGACAACAAACATTTTAATGACTATTGCATTTTAGTATATTGTTGGACCAATTTGACAACATAGTTGTCAACTCAACAATTATCCATCCTTTGGTCTTTATATCATTTAAAAATTCCTTCTAAAGGTCTTTTAGGATCCTATCCTAACACTTAGACCTTAAACCCTTTTCAAAAGGATTCACATACTAAAAAAACATAATTAAAACATAATCAAATGACTATTATTGGTCTTATTACATTTCCAATGACCCATCATGGTCATGTTTTTCCTCAACTCCCCCTTGGATCTATCAATGACCCTAGTGTTCCTTCTAGACCTTGGTGCTTGGTCCTGGTGGTCCTGCACCATAGTCTTTTGGGCCTTTTCTTTTCTTCATGAGTGAACACTGGTGTGTATGTAGAGGCTTGTGTTTGTGTGGTTGTAGAAAGTGCCTCTAGGATAGGGATTTCTTTATTTCATCTTGTAGATTTCTCAGGGTTCTTTTCTAGTGGAGTCGTGACTTCATTGTAGATTTCTGCAGAGGTTGAGGATTGGTTGTTGGGGTTATCTTATCATGAAATTTTCTCCAAGGGGTTTGGCTATTGAGGTTTGCATATTTTTTGTAGGGCCCTTTTGTGGGGTTATGTCGATGCTTCTCTTCTTGGATTATTGGTATATTCTTGGAGCATTATCTTTCTTTTTTTGGATCTTTCTTGATCCATCATATATCGTATGTTTTTATGGTGATATTTTTAGAGGCTTTTTATAGTAGTCCATTGTTTATCCCTCATTTGACTCCTATAGAGGTAGATTCCTCTCTTATAGAGGTGGGGATGCTTCTTGTGACTTTGGGAGGGGCATGGCTCTCTTTAATTCTTTCTCCTTCTTCTACTTTTCCTATTGAGGTGGGGGCATCTTCTATGGAAGTGGACATCTTCCTTGTGGGATATGTTGGAATAAATTATTTGAAGGTTTTTCTTGACCTTGGTTTCATGATTTTGGGTGTGCTTAAATGTTGGATCTTCTTTCTATATGTTTTTCTCTCCTTGGGCCCTATTGAAGTGGGTTCTTCTCATATTGAGGTGGAGATATTTTATGTTGGAAATTTTTGGAAGTGTAGATGAAAATCCATTATTGTTACCCCTTTTTTTTTGTTTTGTGGGCCATTTATAAATCCAATCTTAATGTTAAGGGATTCTTCTAAAACCCTTTGAAAATGTTATTGGTTTGTGATTCTAGTGAGTATTTATTTCAATATCCTATGTTTGGTGAAGGAAAGGTTATATGAGCCTAGTTAAAACCCATATGCTTGGTTGGGGAGCCTATTAAAACTCTATTAGATATTAAAATATATGAGGTATAGAAAGTATATCTATGTGTGTGGGGTAATGTGTGTGTAGATAGGATGTGTGTTGAAAATGTTGTGGACATAATTGCCTCCTAATCCAAGACAATGAGATCTCAATTGATTAACCAAAAGGAGACAATCAATGCAACAAGGAATCAACTGGTTATGGATAAAGAGGGAAAGGAGATCTAGTTTCCTAATTATAAAGTAAAATAATAAATCAAAAAGATTAGGATAAAATGAAACACTTATCTTGAAATGTAGCAAATCTGGAAATTGTTATTTTCTGATGTCTGTACTGAGTTTCTAGAAATTTTGTGACTGGATTTGGAGCGAAAACACATAGATGGAGAAAACCCATAAATCTTTTCTTTTTCTAAGCCAGGCCAACCTTGACTTGCACTGCTCCAATAGAAATTCTGTTCACAAATCCCAAAAGTTTTCCGAAAAGGGTATCCAAATTTTCTCTGTAATTCATTGTTCCACACCTGCACCTACAATAAAAAATGGTTTTTTTTTTTTTGGATGAGGGGTTTTCCTTGGTCAAACCCCAGTTTTTGAATTAACCTTGAAATAGAATTGAAATGGAGAATGCTAGGAATTAGTAGAATAAGATCTAACAATGAAGCTATGAAATTCAGTAGATATGCAATTTTATTTGAAATGTAAACAAGTATGTTAATATGAAAGCTTAGACTCAACATCAAAAACCATAAATGCAAATCAAAACCTCCATGATTGTATGCTTGAAATCCACCTTGAAGAAAGCATGAATAGATCTTGAGAAGAAGACTTTAAAACCTTGATTGAACACTTGGAAGCTTGAAAGTAGATTATGCCTAGAATGATCCTCCTTCTTTTCCTTGCTTTCTCTTTCCTTTCTTTCTCATGATCTACTTGATTGATGGATGGAGAAAATGAGAGGAGGAGGCTTCCTTATATACTAGTCTAGGGAAAAAACTTCTAGAGAAACTAACATATGAGAAATAAATTCCCATTAGGCTCATACCCCTAGAAATGGACCCATATTAAATTTCCTTTAAGGGTCACCACTTTGAAGCTTGAAGCAACTGACCTGGAAGAGAAAAAAAAATAACTTTTGAGGCTTCCCTCACATTCGACACACTTTCTAATGAAAAAGGGGGACCTTGGTCAAGGTTGAGGTTGACCTTCACCCAGGGGGTTAAGACCCCTAGAAAATTTTCCAGGTGGGGAAAACAGTGCTCGAGGAGGCCTAATCAGAGCCCTAAACAGGTACATAAGATGGAAAAGGGGAAAAAAATAGAGGACAACATGATGATGGCCCAAAACACCCCCTAAGGAGAGCTAAATGGTCTTAACATGGGAGTGCTTCCATTTTAAGACTATACATTAAGCCCCCACTTTAGCAGGGAGTGTAGAAATCGAACATACTCGTGGTAAAGTTAGAAGAAAGACTCTAGTAGATTGCAACAAGGTATAACATCACTTAGTTAAGGACATGAGCCGCCAAGCCAAGGATTCTAACTCAACATACATGGACAAGGGTACAAAAACAAAGAGAAAATAAAGACAAAGCTAAAAGACAAAAAAGAGAGGGGTTAGTACAAAAACAAACCCAAATCACTAAGAAATGCTTCCTATGCTAATATCATGTTTGGAAAACTATCATAAAAGCATAAATGACTACATAAGAAAGACATGAGGAACACTATAAATAACATAGCTTCATGATCTAATCCTACTAGCATGAAAGAGAAAGAGAGAAAAAAGAGAGTGATTACCTCACCGAGTAAGATGCCCACATTACAATGAATCACCAAGGACGGAGAGCCCAATAGGTAGCCAAACCTGATAGTTCACCCATAAATTATTCTTTGTAATTGCAATGCATCTTTTGATGGCTTTTGGATTACCCATAGATCCACATTCTTGTATCACTATGGAATATTAAAAATGTGTGTCTCTTCAGTATTTAGCATATTTAAAATTGAAAATGCACGTCTCTTTAGGATTTAGAAACTTATGTGCATTACCTTCCAAGGATTTAGCATATTTGAAAAATGTAAACTATAGTACAATACCCTATATATGCCCCCCTCCTTATCATGGCTACCCAATAGGTAGGATAAGGAAGAGAAAGAGGATACCTACTTCACCAAGTAAGTAGATATCCTATTAACAACAATGTACACTATATTCTTAGCAAAGAGTATTGACCCTTACATCGAAGAACATAGACAATCATGAAAAGGAATATGTCATTTATGGAAAAATGATCCTTAAAGAGAAAGATATCTTATAAACAAGATCCCCACCGTAGAGGATTACTTTGGATAAAATATCATCTTTCAAAGAAAAGGAAAGAAAAGAGGGATCAAAGATTCAATTATCAAGCCCCCTACGATCAAGAGGAAGAGTAATCTTGGACCAAAGGAAGAAAACTCTAACCCCAAAGCAAGGGAAAGATTTTATAAAGAACATAATTTGTAGAATATAGAAGTGATGACCTAGGAAAACAACCTCTCACATAAAAGGATATCCATAGCCAAAACATCGGTTAGTATAAGGAAATAATGTTGTAGAATAAACAAATACCACTAATATAAGGAAGTAGATCCATAGACAAAGAGAAAAACCTTTCCCCCTAGGGATGAAAGAAAGGGATAGAAAGATATTCTATAACAAAGAGATATCTATTCAAAACAAATGTCTTAGAAAAGATATCATGAATACTAGAAGAGAGCTATGGATGATTATGAGAAAAGGAAAGATATCATAATACAAAACTTTAGGGAGAAAATATATCTAAAGAATAACCAATTAAGCTCAAAACAAAATACATGCTAAGATCATAATGGATTTTAGAAGAATGGGAGAAATACCTCTTGCCCCCCAGTCAAGATACAAGAGGAGAAAATATCTATATTATAGAAGAATGAGGGGTATTCCCCATATGGAAATTATGAAGAAATTGTAAAACCACATGAGAGTGAGATATAATTCCTAAAGTAGCTCTTTCTCTAACATACATCTTTAAATGCACACAATCAACAAGTAAATGTGTATTACTATAGTGAAAAGGACATTTGTACTTGGAGAGAGCATCTTCTAGCATAGGTTTAAAGATTTCTTTCTTAGAATTCATTAACTGAACATACACCTTCTTAGTTACATCTTGAGGGGTATCAGGGTAATCTAAGGAAGGTGTTCAAAGAAGAACATGAAGAGGAGGGTGACGATAGAATCAACCACCTTAAATTGAGATAGCAGAAAGCCAATACCACACATATATTGTTTAGGGGATATATGAACCAGATATTTAATACCTTGTTCATTAACACCAAGCCCTAAACCCTTATAACCTTGTTTAGCCATCATATTATATCAATGTAGTATATATATCTTGTAAAGCTTCTACAGGAGGTGATTGTTTACGATGGTTATGAGAAAATATAGTATCAGGTGGAATGATAGGTTTAGAAGAAGTTTCTTTTTTCTCTTCCCTTTAATATCATCATGGATTAGATAAGAAGGGGAAGGTAAATCCAAGAATTTTTGCACATTTGTATCATGAACCATAGTTTGAGCCCCATCATAAGTTTGGGAAGAACTAGGAATAGAAGATGGAGAAATGGGAATGAGAATATTAGGAATGTTAGGAATTGGATTAGGAAGGATATGATTAGGATTAGGAAGATTAGGAAATGGTGTATCATCTAGTACTAGTCAATCTCATAATAGCATAAGCAAGTGAAACATGAAGAGTAAAAAACTTAATGAAATAGATGATACTCTCAAAAAAATCATAAATACTATAAAGAGATGATAAGACGAGAATAATGAGGAAAATAACCACACATCAAAGCATCCTAAGGATCTTCACAGTGAATGAAATGCAAGAAATATTTTTGTATTTTGACTTTATATGATTTTTTTTTTGTTTTTTTTTTAAATGTAAAAGAAAGAACATAAAAGAGGGCTAATATAATATACATGCAAGATATAATAATAAATGTAAATCTAACACCACAAAAGAAAGAGTTGTCTATCGCGGGTTCACCAAAATGTAAGATATAAAAATATACGAGGTATAGAAATTATATTTATGTGTGGGGTAATGTGTGTGTAGATAGGGTGTGTGTTGAAAATGTTGTGGACATAGATTACCTCCTAATCCAAGACAAGGAGATCTTAATTGATTAACCCAAAGGAGATGATCCATGCAAAAAGGAATCAATTGTTTATGGATAAAGAGGGAAAGGAGATCTAGTTTCCTAATTATAAAGTAAAATAATAAATCAGAAAGATTAGGATAAAATGAAACACTTATCTTGAAATGTAGTAGATCTGGAAATTGATATTTATTGATGTCTATACTGAGTTTTTGGAAATTCTGCGACCGAATCTAGAACAAACACAGAGAGATGGAGAAAACCCATAAATATTTTCTATTTCTGAGCCAGGTCGACCTTGACCGCCTTATGTCAACCTTGACTACTTTATGTCAACCTTGACCTGCACTGCTTTGACAAAAATTATGTTCACAGATCCCAAACTTTGCTAAAAAGGGTATTCCAATCTGCTCTGTAATTTGTTGTTCCGCTCCTGTACCTGCACCTGCAAGAAAAAATGGTTTTATTGTTTGGATGAGGGGTTTGCCTTGGTCAAACCCTAGTTTTGGAATTAACCTTGAAATAGAATTGAAATAGAGAATGCTAGCAAGTAGTAGAATAAGATCTAACAATGAAGCTATGAAATTCAATACATATGTAATTATATTTGAAATATAAACAAATATGTTAATATGAAAGCTTAGACTCAACAACAAAAACCATAAATGCAAATTAAAACCTCCATGATTGTATGATTGAAATCCACTTTGAAGAAAGAATGAGTAGATCTTGAGAAGAAGACTTGAAAACCTTCATTGAACACTTGGAAGCTTGAAACTAGATTATGCCCAAAATGATCCGCCTTCTTTTCCTTTCTTTCTCTTTCCTTTCTTTCTCATGATCTACTTGATTGATGGATGGATAAAATGAGAGGAGGCTTCCTTATACACTAGTCAAGGGCACAAACTTCTAAAGAGGCCGATATATGAGAAATAAATTCCCATTAGGCTCATACCCCTAGAAATGGACCCATATTAAATTTACTTTAAGGGTCACCACTTCAAAGCCCAAAGCAACCAACTCGGAAGAAGAAAAAAAGAACTTTTGAGGCTCCCAACACATTTGACACACTTTTCGATGAAAAAGGAGGACCTAGGCAAAGGTCAAGGTTGACCCTGACCTAGATGAAGGTTGAGGTCGACCCTGACCTAGGTCAAGGTCAAGTTAAACCTTGACCCACTGGGTTAAGACCCCTGGAAAATTTGCCAGGTGGGGAAAATAGTCCTTAAGGAGGCCCAATCAATGCCCTAAACAGGCATAGATTATGGAAAAGGGCCAAAAAATAGAGGACGACATGATGATGGCCCAAAACACCCTCTAAGGAGGGATAAATAGTCTTAACATGGAAGTTCTTTCATTTTAAGACTATACACACCCTAAGGTTAGGATTTTGGCAACTAGTAAAACCTAATAATTCTCTTTCTTAAGGATTAGGGAGCCTTATAAAACCTTGTGGTGTGTTTTATAAGGCTTTGGCTTGTTGTTTAACGGTAACTCAAGCTTTTTACATCCTTATGTTAGGTTTTTGTTTCACTATTGATTGTTGGATACAATTATGTATCTTTGAATATTTTGTAGCTCTTTCTTTGGGGGTTCCAAATCCCCATCAAAATTTGTTTGTATAGGATATTTTGTCTCTTCAAAATCTATTTTCCCCTTTATTCAAAATAGTACCTTAAATGAAAAAATATTCCTCCATCTTGACTCTCCAAATTTGTTGAAGAGATTCCTTAGCTTGTTGAAGATCCTCATTTTTGTGCAAAGAAGGATATCCATTCCATGAATCCTTCCAAAACAAGGCTTTATCACCAACTTTTTCAACCCAAGATAGATATAGTGTTATGACTTCCCTTGTCTGAGAAATGAAGTTTCACATAGAAGACCATTTAGGAGTATTAAGCATTATGTAAATGTGTTTGGGAGAATTAGAATCTATATATTTTTCCCTAATTATATGATCTTATAGAGAGGAACTATTTCAATACAATTTCCATTGCATATTAGCACCAAGACTTAGGTTTCCAAGAGATAAGTCCCGAATGCCTAAACCACCTTCAAATTTTGGTTTTGCAAAACTTCTCTCATGAAATTAACTGAATTTTTTTAATTTTCATCAATGTTTCCATTCCATAGAAAATCCCTTAGAAGTTTGACTATTTTTTCCAAAAATTCTATACGAGCTAAAACCACTTTCAAAATTATAATTAGGGTTTAAGGTGAGAACCAACTTGATAACAAGAACGCTTCCTACCAATGATACCTACATTGGTTTCTATTTAATATCCTTTCTAAGATTGAAGAGACAATTGAAAACCAATTTGTACCCCCATTATACACTTGTAATAAATGTATTCCCAATAATTTATACAGTAAAATATCTTATATAAATCTAAGATATTTGTGTAAAAATAATATGGGTCATATACATGGAAGAATTTGGTATGGATATACCCTACGAGAGTGATATCAAGTTACACTTTCCAATTAATCTACTCAAACTCTTAGATGTTATAATAAATAAGAAGGGAGATAGAGGATTACCATGCATAATCTCTCTGGAAGAAGAGAAAAAACCACATGGGATTTTATTAACTTGAATAAAAAAATTTACACTTGAGATATAAGAAAGGATCCACTTACACCACTTTGTGCTAAAACTATATGCCAAAGCACTTGAATGATAAAATTGTACTAGATACAGTCACAAGCCTTCATCATATCCATTTTTACATCCATTGAAAGAATATTATTGAATGGATAGAATAAATTAACTCATGGGATATTAAGGCTCCTTACACTATTAATTTACATAGGACAAAAACACCCTGATAGGTGGATATAATGGATGGAAAACTCTTGGCTAAAAAAATGGAGATTTATTTAGTGAAAAATCTTATAAAATATGTTGTACAAAAGAATGGGTATAAATTTTGATAAAGATTTACGATGAGAACACCTAGTGATGAGTACAATGTTAGTCACATTAAATTGCTTAACCATGGTGGCATTTATCTTGGAATTTTCCAATGTAAATAGAATGTCTTGGAAATTAAATCCCAATACTTTTAAAAAAAGAGAGGGATGAAATCATCTAGGTCTAGAGTCTTTTGTGGAGCAATTGCAAAAACCATCTTATTAACTTCTTCTAATGAGAAAGGTTTGAGTATATTATCATTATGTTGGTTAGAAAGAAGTTGTGGAATATTGTCTAACTTCAAATTGACTTTGATCATCCACCATAGTGTCCATGAATAACTGAAGTGGTGGAAAATTAGGATTCAGAAAGCCATAAAAATAGAAGAGATCTATCAATAAAATAATTAAAATCATAATTTTTTATGATTTCAAAAAATGATTGTCAATATTTAAGAGACTATATATCACATGGTGTGTGGGATTAGAACTATGGTCAAAATTTTGAAGCCACCTATGAGAGATAAATATGATGAATCCTCTATGACCAACATAATGATTGCTACAAAACATAAGTGTAACTATCCAAACAACATAAAAATAAACACAAATCATGAAATCAATAATCTTTACATCTTATAAATTAAGAACCTCTAAAGATGACCACTTGTGATTAGCATCCTATATACAATAAAACCTAGAGAGGTCAATGAGAATTTCAAAATTATAGGACACATAATTATGGGTTAGAGTCAAGAGGCATACTATAACTATCCAAATCCTAGAGATTAGAGTAGTGATTCTAGAAAAAGATTGGTGAGAATAATGCATCTAAATTCAAAAAATGATATTTTTTGCTGTTTAACATCATACTCTCTCTCTCCTCCAACCACCCAAGAGAGTTTTTAGAGTCCCATAAAAAAATTCTTAGGTGACAAGAGATCTAATTAGTTGAAAAAATACTCTAGCTAAGAAGATTCAATTGACATTAACCTTGTTTTCCAAAAAACATTAGTCTAGAGAAGGTCTCACTTGAAGGTGGCACAATCTCACTCTTCATTTCTAAAGGATGTGAATTAGTTGAGGGATGCACTTTGATAACTAAATGATTCAAAATGATATTTTTAGTCTACAAACTGTGAGGGTTGATATTTTCCTTAGATTTTTATGGAGGAGCCTTTGTAGATCAAAGAACATTAGCCAACTAGGGATGTTATTTGACTTAAGGACCACAAAGGGGTGATCCTCATTTTTATTCTTAGTTGACTAGAATTAAAATAATCATGGACTAGGTTAAGATAGAGTGCATGCTAGACATGATGAAGTTCACTGATTCAAATGTTTGTTCACTCTTTCAAATCACTAGACATGCTAATGTGAACAGAAACAAATTTTCTTGGATGGGCCTAGTAAAACCTATTAGTATCAACACATGTGACCATCCATAAGGAGAAAAAAATAGACATAAAAATTTTCAACATGGAGGGGACAAACCAAGCAACTTAAATGAAACTACCACACACATTTTTTTTATTTGAGATTCCAAAATTTGACATTTTGTGTTGAAAGTCAAATAGTGTCACACATACACACACATAGCAAAGGTTGCACTTGAGGATACCTTCCCATGGCTAGCCCTACAAATATGAAAAATAAAAAATCCTTTAGCGTAGCTTTAAACAACATCAAATCAGACCCCTTGTGGGACCCAATACTTGTTAACCTATTCCTACAACATACCTTCAGCATATGTCCTCCCAACAAAATATCTTGCTAAAGTGAAATGTTCTAACCATTTACAAATGCTATCAAACTAAAGGATGGACAAATAACCTTTATTGTGAACTCAAAATATGTACCCCATAAAAATATTTTGAAACAAATTTATAAGGACACTAGTTTAGAGGAGGTATTGTGTAGAGTGTCCAAACCATCAAAATTAGTATGAACTATTTAGTTGAAACTATTTGAAACAATATAAAAGACAAATTTTAAAGTTGTAATAAATAGACTAGATTGAAAAAATTCATATGTTAATGACCCAAGTGGACATAGAAGAACTGGGGACCCAAAAAAAAGAAGAGTGAAAGACAAACTTTGAGAGAGTCCAATAGATCTATTTTTAAGCTTATAAAATTTTGATAGAAACTATGTATTTTTGGCCATGTGGTTTTCTTCCCTAAAATGATGATTTACCTTAAAGTTTAAAATCATTTGAAGCAACCTCCATATTTCTGATAGAATATAATGCAATTACTAGTTAATTACTTTCTTGGATACTATAGCTGAGGTAATGACCTAAGTATCCCCTTCTATATAAATGAATACTCTTTATTACAATGCCAGTGAAATACCCATTGATAGAGCATTTTATTTAACAACATTATTTTTTCCATCTTGGATGTAGTTGGCTTGAGCCACACCACTTTACCTTTTTGATCCCTCAGAACACATTTTATCCCTAATTTGTCTAGAGGTTTCACTTAGAAGATCCATTAAAAAATAATTTAACCCAATTGTCACCAAGACGCATCCACCAATTAGTATCCCTAACAGATTGAGATGGGGATTTTCTAATCAGAGTACCTTAAATGGTAATGACATGAAAGGCCATTTGGACCAAACCATAGAATCAAAACTTTAGAATAATGAAGACAATAATTTCACCCTTGAAGTATATGCTCTTACATTCTCTGACGTGTGTATTTCTATCTCCTCCAAAATATGTTAGACTAAACATTCATGTTTTGTAAAAATTCTCTTATTTTTCTCCCACCATATACTCCAAGAAAAGATAAAGGTCATTTCTCTAAAAGGTATACATATGTATTTGGAAGTGGACCATGCTAACCTATTTTATTTTGAAGCCACTCCCAAAATGTTTCAGAAAACAAACATTGAAGAAATAAAAGTTAGGTAGTCTAAATATCTTGGTTGTCAAGCACAAAAGGAAACATTTGTGATATACCTAGTTTCTCCAACCATGAAGAAAAAACAATCCTATCATTTAGAGCTAGCCATGAAAATACAACCACCTTAGGTAAAAGAAACTCCTTACCAACTAGAGGAAAAGGCTCCAAGTCTAACTAGAATGTCTAAATTTCTCAATAATCGATAACCCTTTCTCACTATATATTGATCACACTTTTTTGGATTCCATATAAGATGATTACGTTTAGAAGAAGGATAAATTAACCTTATTCTTTATTATTTCTCTCAAAGAATTATTTTGGTCGTGGAGAAATGAAAGATCATAAAATTCCTTACAAATTATAGTATTAACCTGTATCATCTTAAAATGGATGCACTCCATGTTGAGACCTTTTAGCCCTCCTTAGTAGGTTGTTTTGATCCTCATTCAAACACTTTCATGCGTCTATGCTTATCTGCCTGTTATGCCCCTCTTTTTTGCCTTTTCTCTCTACTTTTGAGACTTGGGCAAATTTCCCGAGGTCCTGATCTTCTGGGTCAAGGTCGACCTTGACCTTGACCCAGGTCAAATTCAACCTTGACCTTGACCCTAGGGTCCAGGGTCCTTGGGGTTAGGTCCCAATTTCAGGGTTTCATCAAAATTTTGTCTTTTCCCTCTTCGGGGCCACTATTTCTTGGGTTAAGTGTTGAATTCTCAAATTAATATTTGAGGTGGACCTTTCTCGATATTTGTATAGGATTCCTAATTTATTATTTGAGATTATCCTTTCTTGATTTTTGTGCCTAATGCTCAAATTAGCTTTGGGGTTGGCCTTACCTCGAATTTCATGACAAGGCTCTTAAATAATTATTTTTATTTATATCTTAAGTGTGGACCCTTTCTAGAGTTTTGTGTCAAGAATTTAATTTAATTTCCTCTCCATGTGCACCTCTCTAGATTTTTTTTCCAATTAACCTTAATTATTGTTTTCTATGCGGCCTCTCTAGAAGTTTGTGCCCTAGATCACTATAAAAGGGAGCCTTCCTCTCTCATTTTCTCCATCCACAATCACAATTTCAATCAAGAAGCAAGAAATAAGGAGAAAGAAAGAATGAAAGCATTCATCTTCAAGCATTCAAGCATTCAAGATCCAATTCATCAAGGAGATCCATTAGTAGCCATTGAAGGTTTCAAGCTCTATGGAACTCTCTTGTTGAAGATTCCTCCATTCATTTCCATTCAAGCCTCTTCCTAATCAAAGATCCATTCAAGATTGGTATTGAAGATCTAAAGACAATTTATTTGAGACATCCTACATTAAATTATACATTCATTTGGAGCATCCATACTTCTAGATTCAAGGATTCGAATCCTCCACAAGGGTTTCAACATAAGCAAGGTGAATTATTCCATTTACTTTGTTTATCTTTGCAATTTCAATTCAATTTAAAGGTTAATTCCTAAATTGGGGTTTGACTAAGGAAAACACCTCCCCTCGAACAAAAAAAAATCATTTTTCTTGCAAGTACAGGTGTGGGATGGCAAATATCAGTGCATATCTGGATACCCTTTTCGCTGAACTTTTAGGATCCACGAATAGAATTTCTGTCAGAAATGAGCAATTAAAGGTCAAATTTTAGGGTCAAGGTCAATTTTTCTACCTAGGTCAAGGTCAACTTTTCTTAGAAAAAGAAAAATATTTCTACATTTTGTAGATCTCGCAGTTTCGGTTCAGGATCGCGAAAATCAACAGTTTCTGAGACTGTTTGACAAGGTTTTCATCCGATTCTTTTTCGGAGGTAAGTACCTTTATTTCTTAATTTCAATATTAGTCATCTACATTTACTTTCCATATCATTAGAATTTATATGTATGTGTAAAATATTGGTTTAGGGTCTCTTTCATGTGCATTATTCTAAACCCTATTCATCGATGTTTTACATTATACATTTTGGTGAACCCGTTTATGACACTCTTTATTTTATGGTGTTAGATCTTACACGATTATAAAATTAAATTTATTTTATTCTCTTTCATTTACATTTCAAAAATACAAAAAAAAAAATCCAAAATTTCTTTAAAAATACAAAAATAATTTACATTTTTCATGCTTGTAATGTTACTTTGTGTTCAACATGTATGATTTTTATTTTGAGGATAGATCCCTTAATGAGGTACATGGAAGTGAGGATTTAATTTTTTCTAATGATATCTCCATTGATCCTATTCCTATTTCACCCTCCTCCACAACCTCTTCAATTGACCTTTATAGAGACGAGTTGGGGATTTATGTTAATTCTTCTCCTAATATATGTCTTTTCTATGAGCCTCCTTCAGAATATAATTTACCTTCTTTCCCCTTTAGGGATCAAGATTTAGTGATTTATGGCACTCCTACAATGTGCTTTATTGACAGGGATGATAATCCTCATATTTGGGATGAACCTTTTCATTTGGGTGTTGATTACTCTTTTCCTCATGAAACTATTGTGGATGATCCCTTGAATAAAGACATTGATTTATCTCCTCCTCGTGAAGAAGCTTTGATACAAGAGGGTGATTTATTAATAGATACCATATTCATACATGATGGTGACTCCTTTTCTAAAAATCACTCCCCTTATGTAGATATTTTAGTGAAAGAAGATGACATTATAAATGCTTTACCTCCATTTGGGATTCCTTCTAGTGATGAGGCATTAGTAGAGAATGATATGGATTCCCTTAATGCTCTCACTCTTAGTGATGATCTTATGCAGAATCAAGTTCCTACTTCATCTCCTCCTAGGATGTCTTCTTTTCTTCCTTCTTATGAATCTGTTTGTAGTGTTGAGACAACTAACATGGTTTATCCAAAACCCTTGTTCACTATCAAAGGTTGTCCTCGCATTACTATCAAAGGTAAACCTATGGAATCTTTGGGGTCTTTCAATGATCAAGATTCAATATCTCACACTTATCGTACAAGGAATAACCCTCAACCTAATCTGGTAGTTTCTACTTCTTTTCCACCTTCTCAACCCATTCTTCCTCCTCCACCCCATCTTCCTAGCAAGGAGTATGATTTGATAAACCAATTGAAAAATACCCTTTCCAAGATTTCTTTATGGGAGCTTCTTAAAACTTCACCTACCTACTATGAAGCCTTGAAAAAAGCTCTAGCAACTCTTCCCACTTCACCTCCTAATCAAGAGAACATCAATACCTTCTTACAGTGCATGCATGCTACCCCAGGTGCTCCTGACATTGTATTTAATAAAAAGGATTTACCTTCTAAACAAGTTATGAGTCAATATGATGCTCTTATCGTTGTTATTACTATCAATAAGAGTATCATTCGTGGGACCTTTATTGATAATGGATTTGGGCTTAATGTTTGGAGCATGGACATGCTTAAAGAGATTAAATCCTATCTTTCAACTATTCAACCTGACAATGTTCCTATACATAGCTTTGATAAAATTGCTAAGAAAACTTTAGGCATCATTACCTTACCTATCAAAGTAGGTCCAGTCATCCTAAATACTCCTTTTCATTTTATGCCTGGACCTCTCAATTATAACCTTCTTTTGGGTAGACCTTGGTTTTATGAGATGCATGCTATCCCTTCCACCCTTCACCGTAAAGTCAAGTTTATACATAACAACATGATGTATATACTTCATTATGATGATGCGCCTAATCCTTGTTTGAATATTCAAACCACAATACTCCAATTCCTAATAATAATCTTTCTTCCCGTAATTCTCTTCATGGTGATGATTGGGGAACCTTGGATTTTAATCCAACCTTTATTGGAGAGTATAAAGTTTCTGATCTTGATTTTATGAAGAAACAAAGAGAGTTTGAACAACGAGCTTTTGCTTATACTTCTAATGCCCTTCATAATAACTTTGTCACTGCTTCTACCCATAATGAATTTGTCAAACCTACTAATGATGACATAGTGACTACTGAAGTTCCACTGATTCCTTTTGATATGGTTTCTTGTTATGGTCCTAGTTATCATTTCCTAGTTAAACAAGGATTCAATGGTCAAGGATGTGGTAAGCATAAATAGGGAATTCAAATGCCCTTACATAATGGGCGCATGAGAATTATTATGGATTGGGATTTAATCCTGAACAACAAATCAATGTTAACAACATCTCAAATAAAACTCCAAAACATGATGAACCTATGAAGGAATTTGACCAAGAAGTTCTTTTGCTAAAACTCCTTCGTGATAAGATGATTACTAGACCTAAACATAAAAAGAAACATGGTCCACACTTCAAGACTCTTCCTTTTTTTTTATATCATAGATTTCATGATAACTCTACTAATTAATGTCAATCTTTACATTATAAGATTAGGTAGCTCATTGATAGTACTTGGTTATTTATATATCATGTGGCAATGAGTTGTATTTCAATCCTCTTTTCTCTAAATAAGATTTATGTTCCTATTATGGAGCTCCACATTATGTAAATAATGTTAGCCTTATCCTTGGAGGATCGTTGTCTTGTATTGTGTTGTGAGAGATATAATAGGTCCCCTTCCATCCTTGTTCCTACGCTTGGGGGGCAAGGATGCCATCTCCTTCTTTTCTGTCTTTCTGGGATCCACTTTTCCTTGGTTAAGCAGTATCTATATATTATGTGATATCCAATAATACATGAAAATTTTAGTTTGCATTAAGGATCTATGTCCTTGATCATAACCTATTTCATTGTTTGACATTGGATTTCCATGGTTGATAAATCTCTCACCTTGGAAGCTGAATAGTGTGCTATCCCTCACAAGGGTTACTTTTTCTCTTCTTGCATGATATCTCTTTGCATTCTTCCCTTCCATGGCCTCATAGGAGTTATGACCTTCTTGGCTTGGACTGGGTGTTGTCTATGGATATTGCCTTGATGTCGAAGAGGGGTTTATCTTTGTTCTTTTCTTTCCTTAACATGTCAAAATAGTGGGTGTTTTTTGCCATCTTAAGGAGGGGGGCATATATGCGGCCTCCTTGGTTCTATTATCCATTTTTGTTCTAACCTTTTGTTTTGCATAATGCTAAATCTTGGAAGGTAATGCACATAAGTTGCTAAATCCCGAAGAGACACACATTTCCAATTTCAAATATGCTAAATCCTTGGAAGTTAACACACATAAGTTGATAAATCGTGAAGAGATACGCATTTTACAAATGTATTATATGGTGATATAAGGATATGGATCCATGGGTACTTCATAAAAGCCGTCAGAAGATGCACTACATGCATGCACAAAGCCACTAGAAGGTGTACAACTTTATGGGGTGACGATCAAGTGCTTTCTTGGTGGGCCATCCTATCCTTTCATGGTTCACAGTGAGATACACACATCTTACTAGGTGAGCTAGCTACTCCTCTAACCCCTTTTCTCTATTTTTCTATTAATGTCTCTCTTATTGTAATCTTGGAGTTGATGAAGAATCGAGTCCTTGGGGGCTAGGGGATTCATTTGTCCCTTTGATTTCAATAATATTTTCTTTTTCTTTTTGATCTCCTTTACCAAGAGTTTGCATTGAGTCCATACTCTTGCTAAAGTGGGGGCTAAATGTATCATCTTAAAATGGACCCACTCCACGTTGAGACCTTATAGCCCTCCTTAGTAGGCTATTTTGATCCTCATTTAGAAAATTTTATTCTTATGTTTTTATCTACTTATTCTACCCCTCTTTTTTGCCTGTTCTCTCTACTTTTGAGACTTGGGCACATTTCCTGAGGTCCTGACCCTTTGGGTTAAGGTTAACTTCAACCTTGGCCTACGTCAAAGTTGACCTTCACCTTGACCTAGATCAAAGTTGACCTCGATGTTGACCCTAGGGTCCAGGATCCTTGGGGTTAGGTCCCAGTTTTAGGGTTTCATCATAATTTTGTCTTTTCCCTCTTCAGCGCCACTATTTCTTGGGTTAAGTGTCAATTTATGAAATTAATATTTGAGGTGTACCTTTCTCAAGATTTGTATATGATTCCTAATTTATTATTTGAGATTAGCCTTTCTCAATTTTTGTGCCTAATGCTCAAATTAACTTTGGGGTTGGCCTTACCTCGAATTTCGTGACAAGGCTCTTAAATAATTATTTTTATTTATATCTTAAGGGTGGACCCCTTCTAGAGTTTTGTGTCAAGACTTTAATTTAATTTCCTCTCCATGTGCACTTCTCTAGACTTTTGTGCCATGGACCCTTAAATATTGTTTTCAATGTGGCCTCTCTAGAAGTTTGTGCCCTAGATCACTATAAAAGAGAGCCTTCCTCTCTCATTTTCTGCATCCACAATCACAATTTCAATCAAGAAGAAAGAAATAAGAAGAAAAAAAGAAAGCAATAATTCATCTTCAAGAATTTAAGCATTCAAGATCCAATCTATCAAGGAGATCCATTAGTATCCTTTGAAGGATTCAAGCTCTATGGAGCTCTCTTGTTGAAGATTCCTCGATTCATTTCCATTCAAGCCTCTTCCTAATCCAAGATCCATTCAAGATTGGTATTGAATATCTAAACACAATTGATTTGAGACATCCTACATTAAATTATACATTCATTTGGAGCATCCATACTTGTGGATTCAAGGATTTGAATCCTCCATAAGGGTTTCAACATAAGCAAGGTGAATTGTTCCATCTACTTTGTTTATCTCTGCAATTTCAATTTAATTTCAAGGTTAATTCCTAAATTGGGGTTTGACTAAGGCAAACCCCTCCTCCCCAATGAAAAAAAACCATTTTTCTTGTAGGTACAGGTGTGGGACGGTGAATATTAGTGTAGATCTGGATACCCTTTTCGCCAAACTTTCAGGATACGCGAACAAAATTTTCGTCGAAGCTGTGCAAGTCAAGGTTAAATTTTTGGGTCAAGGTTGATTTTTTGGGGTGAAGGTCGACTTTGTCTACCTAGGTCAAGGTCGACCTTTCTCAAAAAAGAAAATGATTTATGGGTTTTTAAGATCTTGTAGTTTCAGTATAGTTATCTAAAATTCAATAGTTTCTAAGACAATTTGACAAGGTTTTCAGTCGATTCTTTTTCAGAGGTAAGTACCTTTATTTCTTCATTTCAATATTAGTCATCTACATTTACTTTCCATATCATTAGAATTTATATGTACGTGTAAAATATTAGTTTAGGGTCTCTTTCATGTGCATTATTCTAAACCCTATTCATGCATATTTTACATTATACATAACTATACCTTGAATGAAAAAGCAATAGATTTATAGAATGATATGGCCAAAGAATGGGTGGGAGACGGAGTGGGAGTGGTAATTTGAAAGTTGGGGTTTCTAGTAATGCTAGAGGCATTTCTAGAGAGGAATCGAAGGATGTAAATTCTAAGATGAAGATTATAATAATGAAGAGAAGGTTGCTAGTTTATGGACTGCCTATATTCTTGGGCTTTTAGAATTTTTGGACCAACTTTACTCATATTTTGTGGCATTTTTTCAAGTGTTCTCAACTTCTTGTTTCTTGCACGATGTGTAGATTGATTAGAGGTTTTTTTTAGAGAATATGCTATTGTTTTTTTGCGATGACTAGGGGTATTGTGGTTCTAGTGAGGGGAGGCCTCTACGTTTGCATATTAAGCGCTTTAGGTCTCTATTTCCCCTCTTCACGGCCCCTATTTCTTGGCCATTTATTTATGGGTATTTATATTTTGTCTTAGCCTTGTGTTGACCCTGTTCATGGTGCAGGTTCTCATTTATTTACACCCAACTCTGTTTCTTGTAGGATCATTTAGATTTTGTATGTTTCTTGGGAGTTTTTTTTTGGATGCTTGTTGCTTTGTCTAACTATATTTGGGGATTATTATACCTCTATATTTTATGATGCTTCATTTCACCATGGAACTTTGAGCCCCTGTGGATATGGAGTTTCTCTATCTGGCCTCTTTGGTGTCTTTTGGAGGAGGTTGGGAAGGTTGGGCTACCATGGGGAAAATTTACCTTCTCCCTATTTGGTAGAGTGATGTGAGCCTAGGGTTTCATTCTGATGTAGAGGCCTAAGGTGAAATTTCATTAAGTAACTTCAAGAGTAACTCCATTCTAGTGTTGTCACAACACCCAACAAGCTTCTTCAATAGGATCATCCTCATGGATCCAATCAAGACCATAATCAATCACAAGGAAAATCAATTTCTTATGCCACCAATAGGCTCCAAACCTTTGTTATCAATCCAATTTCCCTCAATCCATCACTACATTCAACCAAACATCTTGATCAACCAACAATCCCTTACCCAGGTGCTAACGAGGCCTTAATCCCTATTAGCCATGTTCAATGGGTTTCTCAAGGATTAATTCGATCTTCTCCAAAAGAATTACAAAAATAAATGCATATCTAGTTACTCTTTTCACTTCTCTTCAACATATCTCAGAATCTCCTATTGCTCCTTTGGACTAGTTATCCAAACCAATACCTTGTCACCTTGCAATTAGCCTTATTAGCCCTCCATTTAAAAAATAACTTCAAAAAACACTCATCTCCAAACATCCCAACCATTAAAAATTTTTATTCATGATCCAAATCAATGGATTTTCAACTTTATAAGAGGTGCCACCGAGTTCTACCATCCCAAACACCAAACCCTCATTCCTAGGAACACTAGCCTAGGGCTTTGTCAAAAAGACACTTCCAAACACTTCTAGTTCATACCGATAGATCCTACACCATTTAATGAACATATCATGACATACCAAGTCATAAAAAGTGGCCCTCCTTCAAGTTTATCTCTCAAACCTTGACTGGTCCATCTAGTAGTTAGCCTTCCATCAACATTTCTCTGAATCAAAGATTGTTTTACACACCCTCCTTCATATCCATGAAATAAAAATCATAATGGAACATAATTTATAGGGATATGATTCTACCACAAGCCAAAATAAACATAGAAAGTGGGAGATCCTAAGTGCTGATTGAAAATTTAAAATAATTTACTAATTGTGTGATAGAACTGCTAGGAATAGTCAGCAAAATGATTGGATTCATAGCCCCAAATAGAAAGGAAAAAATATACCATTAAGAAGGAAATTAAAGGAACCTAAAACATAATCATCCTAATTAAAATCTAATTAATCTTGTATTGGATCAAGAGTTTTAGAATCCAAAAGAAAAGACTATACCCTTGCGGCCAGAGAATGTGACAATTAAAAATGATTTGTTTATTGATCAAACTTCATTTACATTTCTTCGTTGACTTGAAAAACACCTCTCAAACTCCTCTAGCTCTTCTCTACCATTCCTCATGCTCAAAAAATACAAATAACCTCTTCCAAGCCAGTTGATGGTTATAACTCCCTGCCAAACTAACAACAAACAATTTAATGACTGTAGCATTTTAGTATATTGTTGTCAAGTTGACAACAAATCTCCATCCTTTGGTATTTATATCATTTCAAAATATCTTCTAAATGTCTTTAAAAATCATATCCTAACACTTAGACCTTAAACCCTCACATAAGCCTTTTTTGGCCTTATTTTGCCAATTAGGTAAATTTACATGTTTTTGATGGAAAGTTTTGGACATGTAGATGAAAATCCATTATTGTTAGCCCCTTTTTTTCAGTTTTGGGGGCCATTTATAAATCCAATCTTAATGTTAAGGGAGCCTTCTAAAACCCTTTGAAAATGTTATTGGTTTGTGATTCTAGTGAGTATTTATTCCAATATCATGTTTTTGCTGAAGGAAAGTTTATAGGAGACTAGTTAAAACCCATATGGTGGTTTGGGGAGCCTATTAAAACCCTAAGGTTAGGATTTTGGTACCTAGTAAAACCCAATAATTCTCTTTCTTAATGTTTAGGGAGCCTTTTAAAACCTTGTGGTGTGTTTTGTAAGGCTTTGGCTTGTTGTTGAACTGTAACTCGGGCTTTGTATATCCTTATCTTGGGTTTTTGTTTCACTATTGATTGTTGGATACCATTATGTATCTTTGAATATTTTGTAGCTATTTATTTTGGGGTTCCAAATTCCCATCAAAATTTGTTTGTATAGGATATTTGGTCTCTTCGAAATCAATTTTCCCCTTTATTGAAAACAGTACCTTGAATGAAAAAATATTCCTCCACCTTGACTCTCCAAATTTGTAGAAGAGATTCCTTAGCTTGTTGAAGATCCTCATTTGTGTGCAAAGAAGGATATCCATTCGATGAATCCTTCAGAAATAAGGCTTTATCACAAACTTTTACAACTCGAGATAGATATAGTGTTATGACTTTCATTCTCTGAGTAATGAAGTTTCACATAGAAGACCATTTAGGAGGATTAAGAGTTATGTAAATGTGTTTTAGAGAACTAGAATCTGTATATTTATTCCTAATTATATGATCTCATAGAGAGGAATTTTTTGAATACAATTTCTATTGCATATTAGCACCAAGACTTAGGTTTCCAAGAGATAAGTCACGAATGCCTAAACCACCTTCAAATTTTGGTTTTGCCAATATTATCTCATGAAATTAACTAAATTTTTTTAATTTTCATCAATGTTTCCATTCCATAGAAAATCCCTTAGAAGTTTGACTATTTTTTCAAAAAATTCTATAGGAGCTAACACCACTTACAAAATTATAAGTAGGGATTAAGGTGAGAATTGACTTGATAACAAGAACGCTTCCTAGCAATGATACCTACATTGGTTTCTATTTAATATCCTTTCTAAGATTGAAGAGACAATTGAAAACCAATTTGTACCCCCATTATATCCTTGTAATAAATGTATTCCCAAGAATTTATATGGTAAAATATCTTATATAAATCTAAGATAATTTTGTAAAAAGAATATGGGTGATATACATAGAAAATTTTGGTATGGATATACCCTGCCATAGTGACATCAAGTGGAATTTTCCAATAAATATACTCAAACCCTTAGATGTTATAATAAATAAGAAGGGAGATAGAGGTTTACCATGCCTAATCCCTCTGGAAGAAGAGAAAAAACCACATGGGATTTCATTAACTTGAATAGAAAATTTTACACGTGAGATATAAGAAAGGATCCACTTACACCATTTTGTGCTAAAACCATATGCCAAAGCACTTGAATGATAAAATTGTATTAGAGACAATCATAAGCCTTCATCATATCCATTTTTACATCCAATGCAAGAATATGATTGAATGGATAGAACAAATTCACTCATGGAATAGCAAGGCTTCTTACATTGTTTATTTGCATAGGACAAAACCACCCTAATAGGTGGATATAATTGATGGAAAAATCTTGGCTAAACAAAGGGAGACTTTTTTAGTGAAAAATCTTATAAAATATGTTGTAAAAAAGAATGGTTATAAATTCTGAGAAATATTTACAATGAGAACACCTAGGGATGAGTACAATTTAGTCACATTAAATTGCTTAAGCATGGTAGCATTTATCTTGGACTTTTCCAATGTAAATAAAATGTCTTGGAAATAAAATCCCAACACTTTTGGGAAAAGAGAGGAGTGAAATCATCTAGGTTTGGAGTCTTTTGTGGAGCTATTGCAAAAACTATCTTATTAACTTCTTCTAATGAGAAAGGTTTGAGTACATTATCATTATGCTGGTTAGAAAGAAGTTGTGGAATATTGTCTAAGACTTCAAATTGACTTTGATAATCCACCATAGTGTCCATGCATAACCCAAGTAGTGGAAAATTAGGATTCAAAAAGCCATCAAAATAGAAGAGATCTCTCAATAACATCATTAAAATCATAAATTTTTATGATTTCAAAAAAATGATTGTCAATATTTAAGAGACTATAGATAACATGGTGTGTGGGATTAGAACTATGGTCAACATTTTGAAGCCACCTATGAGAGATAAATATGATGAATCCTCTATGACCAACATAATGATTGCTACAAAACATAAGTGTAGCTATCCGAACAACATAAAAAGAAACACAAATCATGAAATCAATAATCTTTACATCTTATAAATTAAGAACCTCTAAAGATGACCACTTGTGATTAGCATCCTATATAGAATAAAACCTAGAGAGATCAATGAGACTTTCAAAATTATAGGACACATAATTATGGGTTAGAGTCAAGAGGCATACTATAACTATCCAAATCCAAGAGATTAGAGTAGTGATTCTAGAAAAAACTGGTGAGAAAGAATCCATCTAAATTCAAAAAATGATATTCTTTGCTTCTCAACATCATACTCTCTCTCCTCCAACCACCCAAGGGAGTTGTTAGAGTCCCATAAAAATTTCTTAGGTGACAAGAGATCTAATCAGTTGAAAAAATACTCTAGCTAAGAAGATTCAATTGACATTGGCCTTGTTTTCAAGATAACATTAGTCTAGATAAGGTCTCACTTGAAGGTGGCACAATCTCACTATTCATTTCCAAAGGATGTGAAATAATGGAGGGATGCACTTTGATAACTAAATGATTCAAAATGATATGTTTAGCCTACAAACTATGAGGGTTGATATTTTCCTTATATTTTAATGGAGGAGCCTTTGTAGATCAGACAACATTAGCCAACTAGGGATGTTATTTGACTTAAGGACCACAAAGGGGTGATCCTCATTTTTATTCTTAGTTGACTAGAATTAAAATTATCCCTAACTAGGTTAAGATATAGCACATGCTAGACATGATGAAGTTCACTGATTCAAATGTTTATTCACTTTTTCAAATCATTGGACAAGTTAATTTGGACAAAAACAAACTTTCTTGGATGAGCCTATAAAACCTATTAAGATCACCACATGTGACCATCCATAAGGAGACAACAACGTACATAAATTTTTTTAACATGGAAGGGAAAAACCATGCAACTTAAATGAAACTACCACACACATTTTTTTATTTGAGATTACAAAATATGACATTTTGTGTTGACAGTCATATAGTAACACACATACACACACATACCAAAGGTTGCACTTGAGGATACGATCACATGGCTAGCCCTAGAAATAGGAAAAAGTAGAAATCCTTTAGTGTAGCTTTAAACAACATCAAATCAGACCCCTTGTGGAACCCAATACTTGTTAACTTGTTCCTAGAGCATACCTTTAGGATATGTCCTCGCAACAAAATATCCTGCTAAAGTGAAATGTTCTAACCATTTACAAATGCTATCAAACTAAAGGATGGACAAAATAACCTTCATTGCGAACTCAAAATATTTACCCCATGAAAATCTTTTGAAACAAATTTATAAGGATAGTTGTTTAGAGGAGGCATTGTGTAGAGTGGCCAAACTATCAACACTAGTATGAACTATTTAGTTGAAACTATTTGAAACAATATAAAAAACAAATTTTAAAATCTTAATAAATAGATTAGATTGAAAAATTCATATGTTAATGACCCAATTGGACATAGAAGAACTCGGACCCCCAAAAAAGAGAAAGACAAACTTTGAGAGAGTCCAATGGATCTATTTTTAAGCTTATAAAATTTCGATAGCAACTATGTACTTTTGGCCTGTCCGTTAATTTTGGCCAATCGTAGTTCTTGGAGATTTACGTCAACTATTGTTGTTTATTTTATTGCCCCCTCGATCTCACCGACTTTGAATCTACCTGAATATGGGTAGTTTCTGTTCATATGGTTTCTGAGAAATTCTCTAGCAATTCCCAAGAAAATTCCACACCTTGTCGTTTACTGCATTTGACTTTGTATAATATTCAAGCATTCGACTTTGTTTATCCCGTCCACTTTGAACCATTGAAACCTGGTAGTTTCCAAGAAATTCTCTAGGAATATACACGAAACTTCCACTCTTTGTCATTAACCGTATTCGACTCTGTTTATATACCCCCGATCAGTTTTGCGACTGCATATCTATCCGACCTTCTCTATTGTGGCACGCCTAAGATCATATTTATTGTTCAGCTCTTCAAATTTTTTCAGAACAAGTGATGGAGATTTATGTTCACTATCACGCTTCCACAAGCAAACTCCTGTGCGATCTCAATGGGGAGTTTGATCAGTATGAGCCTCGCCCTACCAAAATCCTCTGCAGCGTCAACAAGAAATTTTATGTGTTTCTCAGCTTTCGCGGAAAAGATGCGAGGACAACTTTTGTGGACCATCTCTACGAAGCTCTCTGTGGAGCGGGACTTAGGGTTTTCCTCGACAGCGAAGAATTGGGGAAGGGAAAAATGATTGAATCCAGCTTGCAAACTGCCATTGAGACATCTGACATTTTCATCCCGATATTTTCTCAGCACTATGCAGAATCAACTTGGTGTCTGAAGGAAGCGGCTCAGATGTGGAGATCCAATGGCTTCATCATTCCCCTGTTCTATGATGTGGAACCCTGTGATGTTCGCTATCCTCAAAGAGAGGGGCGTCCATTCAATGAGGCATTCCAGAAACATTGCAGCCATTTAGATCGGCAGGATGATAAAACAATCGAGGAACTGGAGAAGGGCAAAGACATCCAATCTAGCTTGCAAACGGTCATTGAAACAAGCAATATTTTTATTCCGATATGCTATGCAGAATCAACTTGGTGTCTAGAGGAGGCCGCCCAGATGTGTACATCGAGTAAATCTATCTTTTCTTATTATTTTCTTTTGATAAGAGTATATTTTATTGTTATCTTACTTTTAGGATATTTTATTTTATTTTAATTCTTTTTCTTTTAAGAATTAATTTTCATTATGTCACAATTTAAATATTTATGTGTTCTCATAAAATTATAAATAATAATTAGCATTTATTAAAATTAAATTATTTTTTCTTATTAAGATTTTTTTGTAATTGTATTTACTTTTAATTATTATTTTAAAAAAATAACTTAAAATGTAAATTAAAAGTTTGAGACAGAGAACATCTTTTGATTTCTTGCATCATGCCAACAATTTAAGGATGTCACGCCTTTTTGGGGATTTAATCTTAGAGTAGGATGTTATTTGATTATTATATTCATCTCTCTCTCTCTCTCTCTCTCTCTCTCTCTCTCTCTCTCTCTCTCTCTCTCTCTCTCTCTCTCTCTCTCTCTCTCTCTCTCTCTCACACACACACACACACACATGTAGAGCATGGGTATACAATGTTTAAAAGACTCAATCAATCACTTGGGAAAGCCTTGGGGTCATCTTTCATGGGTCTTCCTTTATAAACCATTCTCATTCCTTGTAGTCCCCTAATAGGTCATTTTGCCCATGATTTTTGAATGAGGCATGACCTTTAAAATGTAAACATAGATTTGGATACTCATTTGTCCCTTACAAAACATCCTTCAAAATGAGATGGAGTTCCTTTATATAGGCAAGGTGAAAAATTGACTGTTGTCATTGGAGTTGGCCTAATTAAGCTTATAGGCTTGTGGACAACTTATAATTGGTCTGCCAAATGATACCAAAGGGGTATTAAAACATGGATTAGTCTTGGAAAGGGTTCATACACACCTCTCAACCTCCAAAAAATCTTCAAAACACTCTTGAATGGGTTCAATGAAAAGTTAGTCTTTCTACTAGGGTTTCAACCTAATGCATGGAGATGACAGTCTTAGGGAATCACTTTTTTCATAAGAAAAACCTCCTCCCCATTCCTTCCTACTGACCATCATAACATTAGCTCCCATAGCCTAGCCTTTGTCTGTATTCTTTAATAGTTTTGAAAGGTATAGGACACCCCATCATTTTCTATCTCATAAACATTCTTTTGTCCATCATACTTGGCATACCTATCAAATTTCCATGGTCTACCAAGGAGTAGAAGGAAAACATCCATGGGAATGATAGCACATAGAATTCTATCCTTATATCCCTCTATATTGAAATCCACCCAACTTTTCCCATTAACCAGAACATGTTAACCATTTTTTAACAAAGAGACTTTGTAAGGAGTAGTATGTGATATTTTTTTTGTTTTAACTTCCCTACCATTTCTAGAGAAACCATATTATTGGAACTACCCAAATCAACAACAACTTTACAACATTTACCTTGGCAATTATGTGTGGTCCTTAAGATTAGTTTTTTTGTGGGTTCTCCCTCTCCATGGGAACTTTGATCAAGGTTATTCTCACCATGAGAGATTATCCAACTTCTGAATCAATATTCAATGATGGAGAGTTAACCCTTTCACTATCTTCTACTTGTGCAATTTGATTTCTCATCTCTTCTCCAAATGAAGTAGTGGGCTCATTTTCAGAGAATTTCGATGATTGATGGTCTCTAAATTTTTTTCAATTGTAGCATTTACAACTTAATCCATTCGGTCTTCTTCCTCATCTTCTAGATCTACCTCTATTGTTTGGTCTTCTTCCTCCAAATTGTCTATTAATTCTAATATTTATTTTTGAGAGTTACTTGCCTCCCCTTCAAAATCTTGGAACTATCTTCTAGGAGCATAAGTTTTCTTTCACCTACCTCTACTCTACTTCTCTTTTGTTATAATAAATTTATCTCCAGCTCTAATAGCCAAATGATAACACTGCTCTACCTTTCTTGGATTGGTGAGGATCAATTAATCTTGAATGTTATATCTCAAACCATTTAGGAACCTTTCCACTTTCTCCTCATCATTTTCTACATGGTTTTTCTTTTGTCCAATTTGTAAAATTCTTATATATATGTTTGTATATCCATATCCTTTTTCTTGAGATTTTGAAGCTTCTTGAACAACTAAATGGTGTAGTCACGAGGAAGGAATTTCCCCTTGATTTTAGCAACCATCCTATCCCAAGAGGTGATTTTATACTTACCCTTCTCTATCCTTTCACTTTTTACATAATTCCACCAAAGCAAGGAATGACCCTTCAACCTTGTCTTGGCTAGCTTCACCCTTTCTTCTTCTGGCACATCTTTGTAGTCAAAGTAGTTATCCATTGCTCCTATCTAATCTAGTAGTTCTTCAATATCCAACTTCTCTGGACATACATGGGTAAATCCATATTGAAATTGGAACCATCTCCTTTTATTTCCTTCAAGATCTTTTCCATTATCAAGTCTTTAGATTCCATCTATTCCTCAGACCCTCCTTAGGAACTTTCCTCTACCCTTTATTATTCTTGGTCACTTAGGTCTCCTATGACCATTCCTCTTTTCTAACTTGTTTCTAGGGAAAGAAGCCCCTCCTTTAATTCTCTCATCTCTCTGCCATTTTCTTCTTTAAACTCATTCACCTCTTTGAAAATGATGGTATTCCCTTTTGGAGGCATCTTATTTTGTCTTCACTTCAACAAACCCTTTTTAGATCAAACCTAATCTCTGATACTTAATCAAAAACTTTGAAAATATTTGGGGTCATCATTCATGGGTGTTCCTTTATTAACCACTCTCATTCCTAGTAGCCCACTTAATTTTGGATACCCATTTTTCCCTTACAAAACATACTTCAAACTTAGTTGAGGTTCCTCTATATAAACAAGGTCAAAATTTGACTATTATAGTTGTAATCAGGCCTAATTAGGCATATAGGCTTGTGGACAATTTATGATTGGTCTCCAAAATGGTATCAAAGGGGTATTCAAACATGGATTAGGTTTGAATAGGGTTAATACACACCACTCAATGTTCCACAATGGTTCCAAATGGTATTGTATGAGTTTATTACTAATTTAGTCTTTCTACTAAGGGTATCAACTTGATGCATATTGATAATAGGCCTAGGGAATCACTTTTACATAGGCAAACCTTCCTCCTCATTCCTGTAAAATTAGAAGCTTGAAGAATAAATACATACATGACATTCCACCAATTTATAGAATGTTTCATTTGTGAAATGGAGAGTTATACATTTTTCTTTATCACTAGATACCCTATAAGGTAGGGTTCAAACCCGCCTGGAATGAAATGCAACTTTCTTCATACTTGGTGAAAATGGATGGTACTAGTTGAAAATGAAAGATAACTCAATATAGTTTCATCTCCCATTAGTTTCATATGAATACCAATCCGTACAAATATAATATACAATACATTGCAATGAGACTATTATTGGAAACATATGGAAATAGCAGCCACTAAAATATTCATAACTTCTTCAAAATGCCATGAAATTTAGTGAAACAAAAGAATCCTGTGATACTCAACCTATTGACACCTACTAGAAACTTGTGCAACTAATGATAGAAGAAATCGATTGATATATACAAGCCACCATTCTTCCTTTGCAACTAGTCCCGAAGGATAGAGATATAAAATTAACATCTCACTCTAGCCATCATGACAATCTGATGTGTGAGACTTTCTCCATAAGCTATGATTATTTCTCACACCACTACATAGATATTAATGTAGAAAAACAAATTATAGGTACAAAGAATAGGTTCACTCTAATACCACATGTTTGAGCGAGAAATAGTATATTGAAAATTGGATGTGTTATTCAACGTACTAGAGAATATTTTATACAAGCATGCCAGGATTGCTGGTAGTTACACAATTGATAGTTATCAACCAATCACATAATTAGAATCTAGTGCTAAACATATCAGGGTTATGCCACCTAGATCTAGCTTATTCATATGTTGGCACTCAATAATGATTTGTCTTGTATAGGAAACATTTATACAACAAGCATCAAATAGAGTTTGATAATTTCATACAGATTCTTATATTACAGGTAGATAAGTAAGCTTTAATTTATCCTAAGTTTGCTAATTCATAATTAACTTGAACAATTTGAAGTAATATTTATGAGAGATTAGTCGATTTATACCTAGTTAGCATTCCTTGTTGATTTATATTGAGCAAAAAATATCATCCACATGACAAACTCTCTATGGAATTCGACAAGGTGTCTCATATAGATTTGAATAATGCGCGTGGGATTGGAAGTATCAATTTATTCTTAGCTTGTAAGAATATAAATCCTCTATGAATTCAAAATGAAATAAAAAAATTTAAAAATGAATTGGCTAATGTTAATGATCCAATGCTTAATTTTGAATAGAAGGTATAAAATTTGAAGATAAGATAAAAAGGACAACTTCTTACAAATTATTAATTGATAATACATATAATTGTATGTCAAGAGATCAAATCTTGGTTTACAAAAGTTGAAGTATATAAAAGAACTCATGAAAATAGGTTCCCTTATGCACTTAAATTAACATTTGTTTGATTGTGATCTAATTCAATCTTTGTCTTTACCTTTTATATCCACAATCTTTTTAAATTTGCCAACACTCTAAAAATTGGAATTTGTGAGAAACGCTCTAACCAAATTTATGAAGATACTTATTTAGAGGAGGCATTGTGTAGAATCACCAAACCATCAACACTATAATGAACTGCTAGGTTGAAGCCATTTTGAAACAATATAAAAGATAAATTTTAAATCCGTGAAAATAAAGTAGATAGAAAGAATTTATATGCTAATGACCCAATTTGACGTAAGAAGAGGCTAGAAAAGACGAGAAAAAAAAAACTGTGAGACAGCTCAATAGATATATTTTAAGGCTATAAAATTTTGATAGGAACTTACTTTTAGATCATTTATATATTCTATCTTTACTCCAACCCGTTAATTTTGGCCAATTTTAGTTCTTAGAGATTTACGTCAACTGTTGTCTTTTAATTTTATTGCCACCTCGATCTCACCGACTCTGAACTAAGTTAATATCGATGGTTCTTGTCCATATGGTGACAAATTCTCTAGCAATTCCCAAGAAAATCCCACTGACGTTTACTGCATGTATATGTAAACTGCATATCCAATCTTTCTCTTTTGTGCCACACCGAACAATATTTATAAAGTCTTGAAACTTGTGCAGAATCGGTGATGGAGATTTCTGTTCACTATCCCGCTACCACCAGCAAAATCCTATGCGATCTCAAAGAGGAATTTGATCAGTATCAGCCTCCCCCCCCGAAAATCCGCCTCGATATCAACAACAAATATAATGTGTTTCTTAGCTTTCGCGGAAAAGATGTGAGGACAACTTTCGTGAACCATCTCTACGAAGCTCTCTCTGGAGCGGGACTTAGGGTTTTTCTCGACAGCGAAGAACTGGAAAAGGGCAAAGAAATTGAATCCAGCTTGCAAATACCCATTCAAACAAGTGAGATTTTCATCCCCATATTTTCCCAGCACTATGCAGAATCAACTTGGTGTCTGAAGGAGGCGGCCCACGTGTACATCCAATGGCTTCATCATTCCTCTCTTCTATGATGTAGAGCCCTATGATGTTCGCTACCCTCAAAGAGAGGGAGGTCCATTTGCCGAGGCATTCAAGAAACATTACGGGCATTTAGATCGGCGGGATGAGAAAACAATCGAGGAGTGGAAGAGGTCTCTTCATCACATCTCTTCTCTTTCTGGGTGGACAAGAGCGGAAGACTTCGGGTAAGTAATTTGCATCCTTTTTAATTTTTCATTTAATTCACGGCAAATTAGCCATTTGTTGATGGGACAAACTGTTTGTTTACTAAATCATCATCCTTCTTCATACCAGCACGTCGTTTCTATAAATTGTTTTATTTACCATCTATAGAGTTGATTATAGGTGACTGAATATATAGAAAAGTATAACCAGAGTACCTCGAGGAATGTGACATCCCATCCGGAATACCAGAAAATAAGCCCTTTTTTCGCCATCATTAATTTATTATCAATTCAGAAGGAGGTCCTTGTAAAGACTGACATTTCGACACAAAAAGCCACAACAGTAAAATCCATAATTTAAAGAGTCGGTCAACAAGTCAATGGTCGAATACAAAAGTTAATAAGAAACCAATAGATTCTCTATTAAATAGAAGAATAGAAATATGATTACGACCATATCTGTCGAAAAGATAAATTGTACCTTTGATCAAAGATGAGTGAAACATCGACCATATGTCGAGTGTCCACCATGTCAAATACCACAAGCTTATAGCACTGTAAGGTAAAGTCCTTCCTAAAAAATGCTTTAGAAACCTGTTCACACAAGTAAGTTAGGGCAAGAATATTGTGGGAGTGCGTTTCCACCCTACCACAAAGTAGTAACACTTCCTCAGAATCTTTTCTAACATGAAAGATACCCAGCCCAGCTAAAGATAGTCTAACAAAGTAAAATTGACTCAAGTAATGAAACTAGTGTGCCAAAATATTTCTATACTCTAGAATAACAAATCATGGTCACACCAATACATAAATCTTAATTAAGAAAATGAAATTGTCAACTTTTTCTTTCCTTTCCATTTCATAGAATTGAGGTTCCATCTCACAAATGGAACAACGTAATGGTAATTCATAATTTTCTTAGAGAAGTCATTACATGCAATGATCACCATTGAAAAGTTTATATCTATCCACACATCTAATATAAAACAAGTAAGGTAAATCAGCTCTCCTTAATATGATCATGAGTATTATATTGTTATCATGGACATTTAAAAAAAATACATCAAAGATATGACAAATGAAACAACAATATTTTCTTTGATAACACCTCAAAGTTCCTAGCTTCATTTCATGCATATGGTTTAAATAAGTGATGATAATTGAATCAAGAGAATACCTCAATATTTCAATACTTTCCAATAGTTCTCAATACATGCATACCTCATCCTAGATATCATTATCTATGTATTTACTTTCAAAAAAGTTCACCCTTATGTAATATATAGAAATCACAAGTACATTTAACATACGTCAATCCCTCTTATAATAAAAAAATATATCTCTAGTATGCAAATTAGCCCAAAAGATATGAAATGACATACCTCAACAAAATAATTGAAAGATTTTTCCACCAACGATAAGCCTAACCACTAAGGGGGAAGTTACGCTCTATGAAAAATCATCATTTAAGCAAATTCAATAAAGAACATGCAATTTCAAGGAGAAAAGAAGATCATCTTGAACAACAGTGGTAACGAAGGGAACATCAAGAGAAGAAAAGAAGAAAGCAAACTTGGCGTTACAACAACGGTATTTGTGCAAGGACAGCAGCATTAAGTGTTGGAACAACAAAGCATTAAAAGTTAGAACAACAGATAAGTTAATGAAACAAGCAGATATTTGGAGGAGACAATGAGATCAGAACAAGTAAGGCATATCCAATGGCAAATAAAAGTAGTGACTAGAGATCAGCAGCTGTACGCAAGGTTTCATTGAAGGAAAAGTAGATCATGTGCCGATTAGCACACAAGTATATCCAAAATCAAATCAAAACTGTTACATCATTAAACATGAGTTCTAGCTATCTGTGCAGTATACATGCTTCATAGGTTTTCAATCAATTGGGAGAAAGCATAATCATCTCATTTAAAAACATTTTACTCTTCTTTCTGCATGGTTTCCTGCAACAGCAATTTCACATTTTGACCGACAGCACGACCGTTTTCTCAAGAACTAACAGAATGAAACCCAATGCCGATATCATTGAATGGATGATTTGAACAGCTTGTTTTGGATTTCAGATGAAATGACTGACTGTTTCAATTTTGTATCAAATCCTAAACCACCTAGGAATCAGAGCATGGGTTTGGTAGCAAACAACAGACATCAAAACGTCCTATCAGTTGCATATTTCATGTATGCATCATGTATTTCTAGTCCAAGAGTTCGTTATGAATTGAACATAGCTATGCATGAGGCTACCGGAGGTTTCCATCAAATTTCCCACAACCCAAAAACAATATACAAGCTTTGACACAACTATCATTCTTCACAAGCTTCCATCCAATAGATATTTTATGTTTGAATGAGGAGACCAAAATGCATATTTTAGATTGAACAAAAAATTTAGTGGACTAATCAAGGAATCACAACACTCATTAAACACAGCAAGATTTTCAGGAAAACTGTTATGGACTTATATGCTTCATTCTTAGTTATCCTTGGAACAGCTTTATTCACACTAATTAACAGATTTCAAGACAGCAATACAGATTAATATCATAGAATGTAACTGGCAATCAGATAACTTGGCCTCTATCTGTCCTTTTGAAGGCAACATGTGGAAGAGTTCCATTGCTTCACACTCAACCAGTGCCTCAATGCAATATTTGTGAAGGACAAGCTCTAACAGAGCAATACAAGTGCATCGAATTTTGAAAAAAATAAAATGTGGTCATTATGGTGCTTATAAGAAATTTCAGTCCTAGTTATCAGTAACAGGTAAAAATGAAAACTGAATGGAATGTGAATGTTCAATCCCCAGGGATGGACACCAACATAAGTTTGTATGTGAACGCAACGGGAAACTAGCAAGCATCAACTACTGAAGGGGGTCAGTCCCCTGAATGCGGCAACATTTAGAGTAGTCAATCACAATATAGTTTACAATAGCCAATATAATTGAAGCTTAGCGTACACATCTTTCATTGGGTTTTGCAAGGACATATCAGTGCTGCTACAGGTGCTAATGCTTTTTCAATGCAATGTTACAAACAAAAAGTCCTAAAACAGCTAGACAAGTGAAAACAAACGAATTGGGAAAGAATAGGAGCTATGTCCTGTTTTAAACCTCTCTAGATTAAGACTAAAACCTCCTAGCCATGAAAATAGAGACAGAAAGAGGAGTCTATGCATTTGGCATGGTTTGTTTTCTCAAAATGATAAAATTCATGAAGGATGATGATGTGTTATATAATTTAACACAAGGTTTAATTCCGTAAAGTGTAATTAAATTACATTTCGTTTCTGAAAATTTTTGACTCAATGAATGCCCTGCTGATGACAGTTTCAGTGGGAAAGAAACCCTTAATATACATATATGCTTATTTAATGTACTCACATAAAGAAGCAACTATAACTGCTATAATGACACTTACAGGTATTCTCTTCTGTAGGTAAGTGCCAAGCCTTGCTAGCACTGTGGATCTTTCGTGCCAAAATCGGCCCTTTAGACGGAGCTTCACAAAAGGCCCATCCAACTCTGCAAGCTCTACCACACTTGTAATGCCCACTGCTGGATCAAAAAGCTGCATGAACTGGTACACCACAACATCTCGAATTTTGCCTCAACGAGCACCGCCTTCCAGTAATCCACATTCTTAACCTCTTTCTCCAACTCCCGCTCTACCACTTCCACACAACATGACCTGATATCCCTTGGCGTCTCATAAAAGCAAAATATTCAAAGAAAAAATCATGCAGTCCGTTATCCTTTTTCATTCCCTCTTCTCCTCTTAATAAAGAGTGAATTTTTACCCTAAACTCAAGGCGCACGTTCCATCAATTATTATCCACCACTCTCAGATACAATAAAAATATCTTGCAAATGTGTCACCTTGGGAGATAAATTGTCCAGTTTTAAATAATCAATAAAGAAATCTTACCAAGTCTTTCCTTACAAACCGGAAAACAGAAGTTAACATGGTCTTCAATTAATCGAGAGAGTCCACTACAGATAGAACTAAGTCTAGGTTATTAAATCTGCTGATATTTTAGGAAGTTAAACAAAACGGTTATGACAGTCCTCAATTTTGCTTTCTGTACTTTCCCTTACGCAGGAGCATACTTATTGTATTGGTTAGGACTCAAGAAGAACTGACAGCTGTAAGAGTTAATGATCAGCATCAATTAATTAGTGACTAGCAGCGCACTATCTGCATACGGGATTTAGATGTTTTTTTTTACACCATCTTCAGCGACATAAATGATTGAAGTAAAATATGTTCTTCAGATAGCTGGACTGTCCTTAATGTAAAAAACAAATATCTAATTATACTGGTAATATTGAAAATTTAATGCCAAGATTGATCATTGCGAATGGTTAATATTTTGTGTAGTAATCTCGAAATATTTAAGTTTCTCTTTTTCCTTTAATAAAATCCACAAAATACTTGTAACTCTATAACACTATAAACTGGCTGTTTTGGGGGGAATTTAATGTACCTTATATTTAATTACAGCTATAAATTTGAATAGTAAGCCGTAATATATTAAAGGTGATTTGCAGGTATGAAGGAAGACTGGTAAAAAGAGTTGTGAAAGACGTGCTAAATACCTTGAAGATTACTCCTCTTGATGTCCCTGATCATCTTGTGGGACTCCAAACGGATATAGATGACCTACTCAATAGATTAGATCTGAGTTCGTGGCATAGCACAGTGAGAGTGGGAGTCAGTGGTATAGGTGGTACAGGTAAAACCACCTTGGCGAAAGCTGTGTACAATATAATTTATGCTAAGTTTGATGCTTGTTGCTTTGCACAAAAGAATACTACCCTTGTGGACTTGCAACGGGTCATTCTAAAAAGACTGGTGAATTACCATGGAGAAGTTTCAAGTGTTACTGAGGGAAAAGCTCTGATGAGAAACTTACTACGAGGAGTTCGTGCCCTTGTTATATTGGATGATGTGAATGATGGCAGCCACTTGGATGCGGTGAATGGGGATTGTTTTGGCCATGGTAGCAAAATCATCATTACATCTCGAGATCAGCACATACTCAATCTTGCTAAGGTTGATTCAGTTCTTGAAATGACTGGGCTTTGGGAGGATGAAGCTCTTCAATTGTTTTGTTGGCATGCTTTCTCGAGGCCATTCCCCGAGACTCCCTACAAAATGCTTTCTACAAGAATTGCAAGAGCCTGTCGGGGACATCCCCTTTCATTACAAGTTATTGGAGCACATTTGTTTGATAAGAAGGAGCCCAACTGCATCCAATGTTGGGAAGAAGCTCTTCATAACATTGGGGAAAATCAAGAAATATCTGCAGTCCTTCGAGTCAGTTATGATGGACTTAGCCATGTTGAGAAGGAAATATTTCTGGATATAGCTTGTTGCTTTGCTGGTGAAAGGAAAAAGGACGTTATTACCTTCTGGGAAGTTTTTTACCCAAACAGAGTTGAAACAGCCCTGAAGAATCTCTCATTGAAAATGCCTATAAACTACATCGGAGCTGAATATCTCCTCGATATGCATGACATTTTGCGGGGAATGGGAAGAGGAATTCAAGAGCAGCTTGATAATAATAGGAGACTGTGGCTGCCAATGGGTGCACACAGAGATTTGAGCAGAGACAAAGCAGAGGGAGTAAATATGCTTGTTTACAAAGCAGAGAATGGAAGAGAGCTATTTAGCTTGCATAGAATGCCTTCTCTACGCTACCTAGTTGTGCAAAATACAAAAGTAGCCGGCAACATTGGAAGCTTAGCTCCTAATTTGTTATGGATAAAAATTAGAAACTGTGAATTTCTAAGTAATAGATATACATGGTTAAATGTAAGAGACAGATTCCAGGTGGATAGCAGTTGGTGCCAAGTCAGGATTTTAAGCGTAGAGCAGTGTTCAAGTCTTACGAGAATCCCCAAAACAGTTGACAACTTGGTGAACCTACGATGCTTGTATCTGCGGAATTGTGTAGCTCTCACAACACTGCCAAACGCACTTGGTAATTTGTCGCAATTGATGTGTTTCTATTTGAGTGGCTGTAACAATTTAACAAGCCTTCCTGATACTCTCGGCAACTTGATCCGGCTAGAAAACTTGCTGTTGAAAGACTGTACAGGTCTAAGAATCCTTCCTAGCACTTTAGGTAATTTAGCTCGACTAAAGCGGCTGTGCCTGTGCAGATGTACAGGGCTAAGGGATCTTCCCAACACAATAGCCGACTTGCCACAACTCAGCAATTTGCTCATAGAGGGTAGTTCAGGTTTACCGAGCGTTCCTTACACTGTGGATAAGTTACAAAATCTTAGGATTTTCCACATGCGTGATTGTCGTGGAGATTGGCCGGGTGACATAGAAAACTTTCATGATGGGGTTGTCAAGTTAGCCCAGCTAAGGGAGCTAAACAGGTAAAAGATCATTCGTAGGTGCATTTAATTTGGTGTTCACGGACGCGCGTTGTTTAAGAACTTTGAAAGAATATATATTTCTATCGAATTTTTTAAAACTTTGTCTCGTGTTAAGATAGTGGGTGAAGTGATCTTATATTTTGCAGAAACGCCGGATTAGGAATGTTAGTGCAGAAGAAGTTTAATGTATGCATCATTTACCATCCAGCAGATGCGGGGACAGCATTGACAGGTTATGAGTACAAATACCGAAGTAGTCGGTCAACTTGTATATTCACAGTCAGCGATGATCAGAATAGTGACATCAGAAATGCAATTGATAGTAGTGATATTCTTGTTCCCGTGATTTCCAAAAGCTTTGTGAATTCGATTGTGTGCATGAGAAATTTCGTAGCTTTTAATTACTCGAGAGGCCTTGTTACTCCTCTATACCTTCCTGACTTTTTGCCGCATCGTCTCAAATTTCACGACACATGGAGAACCATGAAGGAAAATGGGTTCTAATGTTCATTTTCGTCCACGTATTTGTTTTTATATTTAAAAAATAATTTAGATTTTTATTAAAATGTGGGTGGACTTTTTGGTAGATTAGAAATGTGATTTTTTATGGAATTTAAATTTTAAAATTTAAATATTTTAATTGTACTTCAATTTTATTAATTTAATTTAAAATTTAATAGTTGATGTTTAAAGTTTGATTATTTTGTTGTAAGGTATTCCATAGTGAATAATTCATATTTTAAAATTAGTTATGTAGAATAGAAAAGAAGGATACAAGAGTATGAATTAATTTCAATCTATACTTTTATATTTATTAAAGCTTTAAGTAACTCTACAACATCCCTAGATTAAAATGAAAGACCAAGATAACTTTCACAAGCGAATGACAAGACAATTGCAACAAGATGCAAAAGAATGATATTATTGCTAATAGACATCAATACAATATACATAATAAGTCTTCTTATATAGACAAGGCAATAAGAGACAATGAGAAGAAGTAGATAAGTTATCACCCACAAAAGGTAGAATCATATATCCACCAAAGGTAGATCATCCTCCATTATGCAGTGAAGTATGCACAACATGTGGAGGATGACAATGTGATAAGAGCATGAAATGTGAAGTAAGCACATAAAGTAGAATGTGATAACAAATATCACTACCTAAAAGGGAATTTCTCTTATACCATGTGCGAATAAGATGAAAACTCCTAGATGTCTCAAATGCAAACTACTATGCAATAAATTATTCTAAGTAAACTTAAGTAGAATATAATTAGTGAATATTTAATTATATCAACACCCCCACTTAAGTGCAACTTAGGGAAATGCAGTTAAAATCAAAATAAAAGATGGGTTCTGACTACTAGGCCAGGTTAGGTACCCTTGTACAATATGAGAATGCAATGGAATACAATCTCTCATCAAGTGGAGAAAGGATTAAAACTATATGTATCAAAAATGCTCTCCAAAAGAGAGATGAAAATAACTAAGATGCATGGATGGAGGAATCAATACCCCCAAAGGACAATGTGTGTGTGTGTGTGTGCATTATGTATCCCCCCATAATGAACGTTGTCTTGCAAAAATGATGAGTGCTTGAAGGTGCAATATGATACAATGCCTACAAATAATATTTCTCCCCTTGGAAAGAAGATATACCATCAAATAATGAAGAATCCAATCCATATCCAAATAGGAGGAAGGAAGCCTCTAATTATGCATCTTTGAAGACTAAATGGGTATCTCCAATCTCATAGAATCCATGACATAAGAATAATCAGTATGAATCAAGAAATATGACAAATCAAGTGAATGATGAGACTCATGAAGGTCAATTTCCAAACAAGGTGGAGAAGTATCTCAAATTATGATGAAGTTGTCATCAAAGAGAAGAGAAACTCCCTCAAGTATGTCTCTAAAATCTGAAATGTGAGACTCCAAAAATAATGAGCCAATCTCTGGCAAGTAGGAATCACAATTAGAAAAATAAATAGATAGCTCTTGCAATGAATCACTAGAATCACCAACAAGAGATGAATGTGTTCAATCTTAACTAGAGAAGTAGGGGTCGTAGGTGGAGTCACTGAATCATCATGACTTCCATTCAAATAATAGTTGCTTTAGCTACAAAATTTAATTTAAATTTTTTTCAAATGGATGTAAATGCATTTTTACATGGTGACTTAAAAGAAGAAATTTATAAGCAACAACCACCAAGATTTGTTAAACTTGGTGAAGAAAAATTGATGTGTAGATTAAAAAAATAATTATATGGTCTTAAGAAAGCACTAAGGGCATGGCACTCCAAAATAATTGAGCATCTTATAGACGAAGACTTCAAAAGAAGCAAAGTTGATCTAGATGTGTATGTGAAATATAGTGATGAAAAAGTTGTTATTATTGTATTATATGTGGATGACTTGGTCATTATAGGAGATTGCACATATAATACTAAAATAATTAATGATCAACTCAAACAATCTTTTGAAATAACTGATCTAGGGTTGATGCACTACTTTTGGGTATGCAAGTATGGAAAGAATAAGGAAGAATCATATTTTCTCAAAGAAAATATGTTCTTGATGTATTAAGAAAGTTCAAAATGAGCGATTATAAACCATCTACTACACCATGTGAAGTAGGATTAAAATGGAGTGCTGACTCTAGACAAAAGAAGGTTTAAAAGATTTGTCTCAAGAAGCATTGTGGTTTAACAAAAAATCATGTATATCATGCAACGTGTAAGCATATAGAAGTACATCATCATTTTGTTCAAGACCTAATTGAAAGTCAAGTGGTGGAGCTACAAACTTATGGAACAGAAGATCAAATTGTAAATATATTTACGAAAGCATTGCCTACTATAAAATTTTCCAAAATTAGAGACTTTCTACAACTAAAGGAGGTTCTCATCCTCTCCAAATAAACATTATGAGGGGGTTTTGATGTAATTTTGATTTTATTGTATTTATTGTATGTTCCAGAGCATTCTAGTTAGCTCAAGAAACTTCTTTTGATAAAGATTTCTCCTCACCATAAAGATCAAAAACTTCTAAAGGTCTACATTTTGATTATAAATGTTGCAGCCTCCCCTACTTGTCACTAGTGTAGGAAAATAAATAAAAGTGTTACACATACTTCTTCTATGTATATTTATAGAGGCACTTCTTCTTTTTTCCTCTGGACATATTAATATATTTGATTTGTTTCTTTTCACTTTGTTTTTGCTCTATTTTATAATAGACTCTCTTTTTTTGTACTGTTATTTTTAGATTCTTCATCAATTTTTCATGTTGGAACATTCCACTATTGGGCTCTTGCCAATAACGTACTCAAGAATCTCATGAACCTAAATTCGGTTTGCATCGAGACTGCCTTGCTAAATGGCGAATATGAAGAATGACACAGCATACTTAGAAAATACAATCAAAAAGAATGGTTGGGATACTCATGATTTCATTATAGAATTTTAGGAGAAGAAGCTCATAGACACATAGACTGAGCATTTTGAGGAGGTCATAGTGGCTTGTCTTGATGCTTATTCTCTATTTCAATCTTAATGGAATGTTTAATTTTTTTATGTTTTTAATAAAATTGGAGCTACCCCATGGTAGTAGTTTGTCTAAAAAAAATGTAAAAAAATTAAAGTATATAAAATAACCTTTGAAAGTAAGTCCTCTTGTGGGCTTCAATTAGCATCTATTTAATAGTGACCTAATTTAATATTTTTCTTCACCTTCTATACCTTCAATCGTTTTTAATTTGCTACACTCTAAAAATTGTAGTGCATCAAATATAAATTGTTAGATGATATACTAAATACCTTTAATCAAGTAGAAATAAAACAAGGTTTGAAGAGAGTATATGTAACTACCTAATTAGTAATAATTATTTTCAAACTTATTTTTTATTACCATAATCTCTATTACTCACTAAAGCTCATATAGAAAGTGGTAACAAATACTATTAAAGTGAAATATTCTAACCACATACAAATCCTATCAAACTAAGTGTCAGGCCAATTTTCTGTCATGCAATAAATTCTGTGAAATTGGCCTATTGCCTTGCAAATGTGTTTGTCAAGTGTCATCCCCTGTGTTCCTTATGTTGTCACCAAATTTTGGTCAAATCTGCATTCCCTAATTCGCTAAATCTAAAAAGTTATTCGAAGTTTAAGGTTCGCGGGAAGCAAAATAAAAATTCTGCCACAGTGTCGAAAACCCACTATGTTTTCAAAAATCCATGACGTTTTCGACCTTTTTGGCTTGCGTAAAAATTCTGTGTGTTTTCAACTTCCTTGTTTGCCTTTCGGTCTATTGAAAATTCTGTGTGTTTTCGATCTTTCACCGAAAACACTGTGTGTTTTCGACCTTGCCTGTGCTCTTTTCTGTCGGCTCTCCTTGTTCTTTTTCCTACCTCACAAGTGCGACGATGTGGGGCCAGTGGGAGGAGATCAACGATCAGCGTGTGATTGCATGAAATATTCCTTACCTGTGTGATCATGCGCCTACCGTGAATTTTGTATGTTCTAGCATTGCTTCCGCATGGTGGGTCCAGCTTCTTCCCTATTGGCTGTCGCATGGCCGCATGTCAGATCTTTCTGACATGCGATCATGTGACCGCTTGCCACATGGTCGTGTGAGTCCCGGTCCTTTTCAGCTGCCTGGCGGTCTTCTTTGCTAAGTGTGCAGGTGCGATGGTGGTGGGACCTAAGTTTTGGATGGCACAGAGGGTCCTGACATGTCAGAGCATCAATGGTTGTCGTTAAAGTGCAAGGGTTTTGTCAGAGCCATGCACTTTTGCAACAACCGTCTGATCTTTCGAAAGGGTAGAGCAAAGTGTGGTCCTGGAGGTGGTGACGTGGTGGCTTTTGGTTGGCTGTCACATGACCGCATAGCCCATTCTTAGGCTATGCGATCATGCGATCGGTCGACGCGTGTCCTTGTTCCAGGTGGCATCATAGTTGCAAAGTTAGGAGTGGGGTCCATTGCAGTTTGGTGTGTCCGAGCGTGTTTGGCAGTTGGTGGTGATTGCTAGTGGTTAGTCACATGTTTGCATAGCCTTTTCCAAGGCTATGCGATCATGTGACTGACAGTTTGTAGTGCTCCTTGCGGTGGTGGTAATGGTTACGGTGATGTTTGTGGGCTGTCGCATATTCACATAGCCCATTTCTGAGCTATGCGATCATGTGACAGGGTGCCACATGTCCATGGCGGTTGCGGTAATGGCTCGGTGGTAGGGGGATTGTGGTAGTCTCCGATTGGTCAGCGCTGGTGGGATGTTAAGTTTTGAACGCGGGCCCGACTGCGTGTTCTCGGGGATCTTGACGGCAGGTGGGTGCATGGTAGCGGTTTGTCGCATGTTCGCGTGGGCCAGTTCCACGGCTTGCGAACGTGTGACAAACCCTTTTGCGGTGATGGTCTGGCATCGGCAGTTAACACAAGGCAAGTAACGAGTGGTCGCATGTTCGCATAACCCATTTTTGGGTTATGTGATCATGCAACCAAGCATGAATTGAGGCCCATTTTCCTGTGGCAGTCAAGGTTGATGACTGTGCAGTTGCATAGCTAAGAGCAAAATGGTTAAAGGCTTATTTCCCACCAAATGGAAGGTAGCCATTGTAGTTTGAAGTTTGTTTTTCCAGCGACAGGGTGTACCATTGTTTGCGGAATTGAATGCTAGATTTGACCTAGTTTGGTGAGAAGCGATTGGTTTGCAGTGTGGTCCAGGTTGTTGTGTGTGTTTGCAGGGATGTTTTGCCAGGTAGTGATGGACGAGCTTGGTTGTTCGAGGCTTTCTGCAGGGGCTTTTGAATTTTGAAATTTTGCTGTTGGTTGGGTGGTTGAAGTCTTAACCCTGGTTACCCGTAGCTTGTTGCATCCTACTAGTTTAGGATTTTAGGGTAACCAGTGGTATAAAGGGTTGAAATTTTGACTGGTTCAGGGTTCCACTCTGTTTCGTTCCTGTGGGAAGTAGTGAATTATGTCGCATTGTAGGAGGCTGAATAGAAGTTTCTGGTATCTTTTGTAGGTTATTGAAGTGGTAGTCTCATTTTCTGGTATAGACATGTACATGCCTCATTATACTTAATACAACTGTTCCATGTTTACAAGTCTCTCATTGGTGTCATTCATGTGAATTTTGAATTTTCTGATCCATTGCACAGGGTTGTCTCTGCATATGTTCTTGTCTTTAGTTCTTGATCTAGGATCAAGTGAAATTTTCTTTAGAAGGGACATAGATTCTTTTGAATTGTCTACAGAAGGATTTTATAAGTAGTGGGTGGGCTGAAACAGTTGTGTTTATGGCTTTGAGTCTTTGACAGTAGTTTGTTTATGTTTTATATTTGTTTTTTGAGTGCTGCCCAATGGATAATGACACTGATCAAGGACTGGTTTATTCAGTTGAGTCCAATGTTTGATGGTTTGGGCCATTTCCTGCATCTCTTTATATCAATACCATTACCAATAATACCTTTCACAAGACCATTTTACCTTGCATAGTAGAGTTGACTCAATGGATACCTAGTTAGTATTTAGTAGTCCTTTACTATGATTTGCTTTATGAATCCAGAAGTATAGGGTGTGTACTGAGTTTGAATTCTGTCTGGATTAGGTGTACCCGCCTTAGTTTTGCAGAGCTAGAAGCAGAAGAGAGCAGTCTTGTCCCTATAGTTGGTCCAATTACCCTAACACCTCATAGCAATTTTGGAGCTAACCATTCCTAAAATCCTCTGAGGGTATATTGGCAGCCTGTTAGAGCATAAGAGTTTTCGAACACCAACACTAAAGATTGAACATTTGTTGGGAACTCAAAATGTGACTTCATGAAAAACTTTCGAAACAAATTTATAAGGTCACTTGTTTAGAAAAGAGATTGTATAGGATTGTCAAACCATCAACACTAATATAATTGGTGATTGAAATTGTTTGAAGTAATAGAAAAGATAAATTTTAAAATCCCAATAAATAGAAAAGATTGAAAGAATTCATACACTAGTGACCCTTCGGGACATGAGCTGAGGACAGGGAAAAGGATAAATGGGAAAAAAGACAAACGGTTAGAGAGCCCAATACATCTATTTTTAAGCTTATAAAATTTTGATAGCAGCTATGTACTTCTAAATCATTTTTATTTTTCATCTTTATCCTGTTGAACGAGCCTACTCCTACCTGTTAATTTCTGCTAATCGTCGTTGTCGGAGATTTACGTCAATTATTGTTTTATATTTTATTGCCGCGTCGATCTCACCGACACTGAACAAAGTAAATATCTATGGTTCTTGTCCATATGGTTTCAGACAAATTTTATAGCAATTCCCAAGAAGAGCGCACTCTCCGACGTTTACTGCATTCGACTTTGTATATATTACTCCCTTTCATGTTGTGACTTCATATCCATTGTTTCTCTTTTGTGCCATACTTAAAAACTGTATTCCTAAGTTCTTGAAACTTGGGCAGAATAAGTGATGGAGATTTCTATTCAGCACCAGTCTTCCACAACCCAAATCCTCCTCGATCTCAACGAGGAGTTTCATCAGTATCAGCCTCCAGCCACCACAATCCCCTTCTCTGTCAACAACAAATTTAATGTGTTTCTCAGCTTTCGTGGAAAAGATGTGAGAACAAATTTTGTGGAACATCTGTATAGATCTCTCTGTGCAGCGGGACTTAGAGTCTTTCTCGACAGCGACGAACTGGTGAAGGGCAAAGAAATCGGTTCTAGCTTGCAAACAGCCATAGAAACAACTGATATATTCATCCCGATATTTTCCAAGCATTATGCAGAATCAACTTGGTGTCTGAAGGAGGTGACCCAGATGTGTAGATCCGATGGCGTCATCATTCCTCTCTTCTATGATGTGGAGCCATGCGATGTTCGCTACCCTCAGAGAAAGGGAGGCCCATTCGCAGAGGCATTTCAGAAACATTACAGCCATTTAGATCGGCATGATAAAAATACTATCGATGAATGGAAGGATGCTGTTCATCAAATCTCTTCCCTTTCTGGTTGGACATGGGGGGAAGAATATGGGTAAGAAGTTTGCCTCCTTTTTAAATCAACCCACACTAAAAACCAAAGGAGAAATTTTCTTAGAGGTCCAGATATAATATTAGCCATTTGTTAGGGGAACAAACTGTTTACTCACTAAATCCTTCAAAATTAACCTAATCTTCCTGCTTTATACGTGTTCAACTGTTTGTTTAGGTTGATCATAGCTCACTGAATATATAGAAAAATATAATCAGAGGAGATTAACCAACGTAGGATCTCATCCAGGCTACCAGAAAATAAGCCCAGTTTTTAAGCCAACACTAATTCTTTATCCATATTTTCTGCAATAAAGGAATTTTGTCTTATAACATCAATAACTTTCCTTGGTGAGCCAACCCTGTATTTATATAATTTGCATGCATGTGTCCACTTGTCCATTTTGTACCCTGTTTCTATCATGATAATTATACTAGATTACGGGCTCCTTTTCAGATGTCTTTAATTTTTTCGAGATTTGCTTCAGATCTCTTTTAGCCCTGAAATCACTTTCATACTCTTTGATCGTGTATTTATGTTGCTCGTGACACTTTCTTGGTATATTCCAGGATATTTGATCATGTCAATCCAGGATATGGAATTTGAGTCATGTGAGTCTTGTCTTTGTTTAATTCTGTAGTTTTCAATGTTGCGATCGTGTGGGTATTTTTTGCTCTTTTTCGGACACAAATTCTCCCAAATTTGGATGTATTTAGTGTCCTGCTAATTTTCCACTAGACTACTCATGCGCTGTAACCAGTCATCAATTATGTCTGGTGATAAACACACTCGGTTTATCCGTAAACACATCAACGATCAACTATTCATTTACTTGTTTTTAATTAAAAAATGTAATTCTAATTTCGAATAAATAAGGCATATGTCCTTAATTGGTAAATATCAAACCAAGAGTTCGAAAACCTTCATAAGATGGAGATCGTGTTATTCTCACTCTATGCTATTGTATATTTGGAATGTAAACATAAGTCTGATTAAGATTATTTAGATATCTTGATTCTTAATGGCAAGCTTTGCTCCTATTTAAAATATCAAATAGTTGTTGGACTTTGACTAATATGTAAGTTTGTTTTTCTATTCAGAAGAGGTTAATTTATTTTTTATTTTCTTCCTTTCTGTTTCTTTGATCAGTATGTAAGTTTGTTTCTCTATTTAGAAGTCCTACATCAATCATCGGCTCCTCAATACATTACTGACTTGCCCACTTAGAAATAACAGTCCCTAAAAGTAGACTATAAACTGAACTTGTTTGTTTGTTCCATATATTTATCATGGACAGTTTAGAACTCAAATTACAATTAAAAATTTGAAAAATATCATCAGTCGTGCATTATGCATACGATGCATCGCATACCAACAGGATATTTATTTTATTGCTTAGATCTTGAGAACAACCAAAAGCTTTAAGAATTGATAATAATCACAGAGCGTTTAATTAATGAGTAATAGCCCCCACCAGCTTAAGGGATTTGGATATTCTCAGTATACCCTCCTTATCAGTTACATTAGCTTCATTACGGGTTCAACGACTCAAGTGTTAAAGTAAAATGCGCTCTTCAGATAGGTTAACTGGCTGCCCATAAGTTATAAAACAAACCCTTAATTGTCCTTAGCAACATTTCTCAAATTTAATAGCAAGATTGATAATTGTGTATGTTCAATATTATGTTTTAATCATTTCAAAAAATATATATATTTTTTCTCCATTTATAAATTCATTAAATTTTAGCTTCATAATCTGGTTGTATTTGTGAAATTTAGTATTCCTTACATTCTTAAACTTGAAGGAAGGCATAATATATGGAAAGTGATTTGCAGGTACAAAGAAAAACTGGAAAGATTGGTAAAAAGAGTTATGAAAGACGTGTTGAATACCTTGAAGATTACTCCGCTAGATGTCCCTAAGCATCTTGTGGGACTTCAAACGGATATATTTGACCTACTCGAAAGATTAGATCTGAATTCATGGCATAGCACAGTGAGAGTAGGAGTCAGCAGTATAGGCGGAATGGGAAAAACCACCTTGGCCAAGGCTGTTTACAACATAATCTATGCTAGGTTTGATGCTTATTTCTTTGCTCAGAAAAATGGTAAGCTTGTAGACATGCAAAAGGCAATGCTAAGAAGATTGGTAAATTATTATGGAGAAGTTTCAGGTGTTGCTGAGGGTAAAACTCTGATGAAAAACCTATTGCGAGGAGTTCGTGCCCTTGTCATATTGGACAATGTCAATGATCGGAGCCACTTGGATGCAGTTAATGGGAATTGGTTTGGGCCTGGTAGCCGAATCATCATTACATCCCGAGACCGACATATACTCAACCTTGCTAAGGTTGATTCAGTTCTTCAAATGAGTGGGCTACAGGAGGGTGAAGCTCTTCAATTATTTTCTTGGCATGCTTTCTCGAGGCCATTTCCGGAGGCCCCCTACGAAAAGCTTTCTACTAGAATAACAAGAGCCTGTTGCGGTCATCCTCTTTCATTGCAAGTTATTGGAGGACATTTATTTGACAAGAAGGAGCGAGACGACATCCAGTGTTGGGAAGAAGCTCTCTATAACATTGGAAGGAATGATGAAATATCCAGAGTGCTTCGAATCAGTTATAATGGACTTAGCCATGTTGAGAAGGAAATATTTCTGGATATAGCTTGTTTCTTTAGTGGTGAAAGGAGAAACTATTAGGAAAGCTACTCACGGAAACACCTTCCAAAAGTCAATTTACAGGGAAAATTATATAAAGATCAAATCTACTGAGATGCATAGGAAAAATAAGAACAAAGAAAATAAAAGCACACACAAGATAAAACACATGAGAGAAAGATTTACGTGGGAAACCCTTACGGAAAAAAACCCACCACCAAAAAAAAACCCCAGCAACTTTGTATTACAGTAAACAATTTACATACAAACTCTCTAGTTTTTCGTACAGGGTCATAGGCTTAGATTGTGTTACAATCAACCTAATATTACAACCATACCATTCTTCACGAATCTTGCAGCCATTTATACACACTACAATTCGTTACAAAATTTGGTACAAAAATGGTTACCAGAAAAATAGTTGTCTGCCAGCCGTCTGTCACACACGGTGATTACTCACTTCGGCACTTTTGCTTCCGTCGGGTCTTGCGTACGGTAACTTCTCCCTTCGGCACATTTACCTCCGTCAGGTAACTTCTCCCTTTGGCACGTTTACCTCTGTCAGGTAAGCACATTTACCTCCGTCGGGTAACTTCTCCCTTCGGCACGTTTACCTCCACCGCACATTTATCTCTGTTGGGTAACTTCTCCCTTCGGCATGTTTACCTCCATCAAGTAACTTCTCCCTTCGGCATGTTTACCTCCATTGGGTAACTTCTCCCTTGGGCACGTTTACCTCTGTCGAGTAAGCACGTTTACCTCCGTCAAGTAACTTCTCCCTTCGGCACATTTACCTCCGTTGGGTAACTTCTCAGCTTCATCGTAGCACCTCTCAGCTTCACTGTAGCACACCTCTCAATTTCACCATAGCACCTCCACCATATGGTGATGTCTCAGCTGTACGGTGACCACCATATGTTCATCAATTCTTAACAATCTCCCACTGGATGAAGTATGGAGTCATAACCACGAACCAGTGAACATAGAGACTACAAAAAATTATGGACTCTAAAGCCCATCAATGTTGATATACCACTCGATCCAAAAGATAATCGAATGTATCAACATTTGCCCCAGACATAGCTGAAATAGCACCCATAGTAAGTGCTAACATGTCCAACTATACATACCTCTAAGGTATACCAACATGGATTCCAAAACATCACCATATTCAACCTGTTACCTGCAGCCTCAAGGCTCGAGTGCAATACCTATAACATACACGCCAAGAAACTCCCATTGCACAGGTAATATTAATATGATATGAATCCATTCAACAACATCACATAGAAGTGCAACAAGAAACTTGTAGCATCAAGAACATAAACAATACATCAACCGTGTACCATGTCCTTCTACGTACACCTCTAAATGCCTGTCATACTTCTTGCTGAAACATCTACCATTTCAACAAACACATCTCTAATCACAAGAGAAAACATCATCACCACTGTCTCTTAGTATCCATGAGCACTTGTAACTGATCAACCCATGCCAACTCCAATTGCAGAACAACAATTTCATGAAGTGTCAAGCAAATGACCAATGTACTCAATACACAGATAGAAAACCAAGATCAATGTCAAAATTCCAACCATGGCCTTAGGAACATAAACATGACAACATGATCTAAAACATCTCAACCAAAGAGATAACATGCTCCATATGAACATACCATAAACTAAACCTTTATCAAAGACTCCGTTGAGCCCTCAAGATGTCAACATCTTCAGTCACATGAAGATAAACATCTCCAAACAGTACTTCAGCAAATGTGAAAATTCTGCAACATCAAAATCTCATGCTTTCAATATTTTCAATACTAATGAAGATCATTCACTAGGTCACTACCAACAACTCCTACTAAACCATGGTGTCGAGTCACACATGGCATCGTGACAAACATCTTCCACACAAAGACCAAATTAATCGAACTAGTCATCATTAGATGACCGATTAGCCAAAGTAGCACTGCTAGCATCTTCACCATCACTATCAAAAGAACTCTCCACTTTCTTCTTCTTCTTCTTCTTCTTCTCTTTGCAATCCTTTCGGATATGACTAGTCTGCCCACAATTCCAGCACTTTGCTTTGGACTTCTTTCCAGAAGATTTGAACTTCATGTCCTTGCCTTTGTCCTTCAATTGGTCTTGAGCAGCAAGAGCCTCCTTAGCCACCTCAGAAGACCTCCTCCGCATCTCTTCTGACAGAAGTGCAGCAACTACTTCATCCATTTTAAATTGAGTAGTCATACTTCCAATGGCCATCACAAGATGGTCCCATGAATCAGGCAAAGAACTCAACAACAACATGCAATGCTTCTCTTCACTTATGGACACACCAATAGATGTTAGTTGTGCAATCACCATATTGAACGCATTTAAATGACCAGCCACAGTAGTTCCTTCATCCATCTTCAGAGAGTACAATTTCTTTCTCAGGAAGAGCTTGTTTACCAAGGATTTTCCTTGATAAATATCTCCCAATTTCTTCCACAAAGAATGTGCAATTTTCTCCTCATAAATGTTTAACAAGACACTATCTACCAGTGTCAGTCGTGTCATTCCTCTCGCCTTTCGATCTGCCAGATCCCAATCTTCCTGCTTCATGCCTGAAGGCTTGTTCCCAGACATAGCAGTCCATAGATCTCGGTCTACCAACATATCTTCAACTTTAAGTTTCCACAACTCAAAGTTTGTGCCATTAAACTTTTCAATTTCTATTCTCCCTAATGTACCCACCATCTGAACTTATAGACAAAAGACTTTGCAAACTCCCACTAGAACCAAATTGACACCAACGACCAACCCTACCCAAACAACCAACCCTATTCAATAGAATAATGGTAATGGGTATGGCTCTGATACCACTTGTTAGGAAAGCTACTCACGGAAACGCCTTCCAAATGTCAATTTACAAGGGAAATTATATAAAGACCAAATCTACTGAGATGCATAGGAAAAATAAGAACAGAGAAAATAAAGGCACACACAAGATAAAACACATGAGACAAAGATTTACGTGGGAAACCCTTACGGGAAAAAACCCACCACCGAAAAAACCCCCAGCAACTTTGTATTACAGTAAACAATTTACATACAAACTCTCTGATTTTTTGTACAGGGTCACAGGCTCAGATTGTGTTACAATCAACCTGATATTACAACCATACCATTCTTCACGAATCTTGTAGCCATTTATGCACACTGCAATTCGTTACAAAATTTGGTACAAAAATGGTTACCAACAAAACAGTTGTCTGCCAACCGTCTGTCACACATGGTGATTACTCACTTTGGCACTTTTGCTTCCGTTAGGTCTTGCGTATGGTAACTTCTCCCTTCGATACGTTTACCTCTGTTGGGTAACTTCTCCCTTCGACACGTTTACCTCCGTCGGGTAACTTCTCCCTTTGGCACATTTACCTTCGTCGGGTAAGCATGTTTACCTCCATCGGCTAACTTCTCCCTTCGGCACGTTTACCTCCGTCGGATAAGCACGTTTACCTCCGTTGAGTAACTTCTCCCTTCGGCACGTTTACCTCCATTGGGTAACTTCTCAGCTTCACTGTAGCACCTCTCAGCTTCACCGTAGCACACCTCTCAGTTTCACCGTAGCACCTCCACCATATGGTGATGTCTCAGCCGTACGGTGACCACCGTACGTTCGTCAATTCTTAACAGAAACGATGTTGCGACCTTTTGGGGAAGTTTTATACCCAAACAGAGTTAAAACAGCCCTCAAGAATCTCGTGCTGAAAATACTTATAAACTACATAGGCCCTGAATATCTCCTCGATATGCATGACCTTTTGCGGAGAATGGGAAGAGGGATTCAAGAGCTGGCTAAGAATAATAGCAGACTGTGGCTGCCAATGGGTTCGCACAGAGGTTTGAGCAGAGACAAAGCAGAGCGAGTGAATATGCTTGTTTACACAGATGAGAATAGAAGAAATCCCTTTAGCATGCACAGAATCCCTTCCCTACGGTACCTAGCTCTGCAAAATACAAAAATATTTGGCAATATTGGAAACATTGCTCCTAATTTGTTATGGATAAAATTTAGAAATTGTGAATTCGTAAGTGATATGTATACATGGCTAACTTTAAGAAACAGATTCCAGGTGGATCGCAGTTGGTGCCAAGTCAGGATTTTAAGTGTAGAGAAGTGTGCAAGTCTTACGAAAATCCCAGAAACAGTTGACAGCTTGGTGAACCTCCAATGCTTGTATGTGCAGGATTGTGTAGCCCTCACAACACTTCCAAACACACTTTCCAACTTGTCGCAATTGCAGAAGTTATATGTGTGAGGTTGTTCCAGTTTAACAAGCCTTCCTGATACCCTCGGCAACTTGACGCAGCTTATAGTGTTGGAGTTGATTGACTGTACAGGTCTAAGATGCCTTCCCAGCCGTATAGGTGATTTAGCTCAACTAAAAGTGTTGCGCTTGACTGGATGTAAAGGGCTAAGGAATATCCCCAACACAATAGGAAACTTGGCACAACTCCAATATTTATTCGCGCTTGGTTGTTCAGGTTTACAGAGCCTTCCTTACACGGTGGGCAAGTTACAAAATCTTTCGCTATTATCCCCTTCAGATTGTACAGACATAGAAAGTTTTCATGATGGAGTTGTCAAGTTAACCCAGATTAGGGAGTTAAACAGGTAAAAAAATTTCGTACTCTATTTTGGAACATTGATAAGAAATTCTATTTCGATTGGATTATTTGAAATTTTGTCTCGTGATAAAATAGTAATTTTAAATTTTGCAGAAGCGTCGAAATTGGAAGCATAGGATGGTTGATGCAGAAGAAGTTCAATGTTTACTTTGTTTACCACGCAGCAGATGAAGGGGAAATGTTGATGGGTTACAAGTACAAATGCCTGCGCATGGGATCACTTCGTATATGCACAGACAGTGAGGATAAGGGAAGTAGTGACATTAAAGAGGCAATTGATAGCAGCGATATTCTTGTTCTCGTGTTATCCAAAAGCTTCATGAATTCGATTGTGTGCTTGAGAAAGTACATAGTGATGCACCGCTCGAATGGCCTTGCTATTCGTCTAGGCCTTCGCAGCTTTACATGGCACTATCATATCAAGTTTTTAAATACAGTGGAAAAGTTAAAATATGAAAGTTTTTAAGATATGACAGAAATGTTGGTAGGTATTAATTTCTACCAACCTGTACAGAATGTCAAACAGCGTATTTAATTCAGAAGTTTCTCAGCACCCTTCGAGACACTTCTACCACCGTCTTCCACCATCTTCTACAGACTTCTACCAATAGATTTTTGCATGTGTTTTATTACTGTTGCAAGTTCTGGACAATTCTGAAGTCCTCTATAAAGAGGCAGATGTAACTATATTTTGTGCAAGCAATCAAATGGGTTTGTGCAGCAGCACACTTCTAATGTATGTGTATTAATTCCAAATCTGTGTTTGTATTTTGGTATGAGGAGTGGATCCAATCCATCCTCCCCTACAAGAATATTTATTCTTTTTGTCAACATTTTTATAATTCTGTTGCAATGGCTGCTCGATTTCTTGTTCGTGGTGATATTCTTGTTCTTTCAGAAAACTTTGTGGAGTCGATTATGTGCATAAAACTTTTCGCAGCCATCTATGGCTCGAGCGGCGTTATTTTTCCTCTCCGCCTTCCCAATTATTTGTCAGCGCACGGACACACTTGAGTATATTGAACTATAATGTCAATTTTCCTCCGCGTCTCAACGTTTAGCTTTTTTTTTTAAATTTTGTGGTGGGACTTCTCGACAGAGTATCTAAATGAGATTTTTTTTGGACTTACAGTTTTTTCGAAATATTGTAAATAATATTTAAATTTATTAATTGATTTTTTCAATTCAAAATTATGTTTAAATTTTAATTTAATTTAAATTTTATCTTTTAATATAGGTTCATGTTTCAATTCTAAAGGTACGAGCAAAGTAAATTTTTATTTATAATTAATTGTATAGTATGTTTGAATTTCAAACAATTTTTTTGTTGATAAGTCTATAAAATATAGTTATGTTAGTGAAATATGAAGTTGTTATATTGTCAAAGTTGTTTAATTACAATTATATGCCAATTCTTTCTTATTCATTTAGTTCATAATTATTTCACAAAATAACTTTGCATATTTTTCTTTTATATACTTTTCACAATTATTATCATGAATACCAAGTGGAACTCCTACTATTTATATTAAATTATAATTTATTCTAATGAATTTTAATGATATTTAAAGTAAATGAATTCCATCTCAAACTGATTTTAAAAATTCCTAACAAATATCACTTCGAATAACACCTTTCTACTATTCTATCCTTGAAAAAAAATGGGTCTTGCATTCTTTTTAGACATGTCTTAGAGATCACCATTGATCTCTTACTCACCCTTATTAGTCGATATCCTCCGTCCAAATCTATATTAAGATCTACATCTATCTCCTTATTTCTATTCCCTCCTATTCTTAACTAAATCACCTATCCTTTGTCTCCTTAAATCTTATTTTGTTGTTCTTGAATGATTGAAGATGCATCTTTGAAACCCTAACATTGAGGATGTGAAGACACCCCAAGCTTATCTTTGGCTTTTCAATAATGGAAAATTGTCGATATGTGTTTTACCCCCTTTATATCACATTCACCCTTTCTTCTTAAGCTTTTATCTTTTCTTGATTATGTCTTTCTCAATCCTTTGTGTTGCACTATTCACATTCAGTGTAGTGTTTTCATTTGTCAATTAGATCTAAGCCAACCATTCATGCCTAGTTTCTTTATTATTTTTTTGTTGTGTGTCCACTTCCCTTGCATCCCAAGTCATGTGGCAGAAAATGTGCAAAACATAGGAGATTAAGGCGCAAGGGAAGTTATTTTTAAAATCCAATTAATGGGGCCCTCTAGTTTGTTGACTAACTAGTTAGATTATTGTAGGTAGGCTTTTTTTCTAGTTCCAAGAAGTGCTACTATGCATGTTTCCTTTCCTAGAAAGGTTCCTTTTGTAGTTACCATTTTCTATAACTGCATCTAGCATGCATTTTTGGCAATTTGTCAGGCCAATGTAATTATGTGACTTTATGACGCAGTACCCTATGGTAGGAGGGTCTGAAAATAGACTATCCACCCAAGCTGCTAAAAAATCACACCAGAAGTACAATGCAATGACAAGATATAAAAAAATTCAACTATTTATTTCATCAAATGACAATTATATGCAACATGATGGGCTATAACATATTCCCAGTTATGGCCAACAAAACAGTAAATATAACAAGCTCTCATAGGATCCAACTACTCCCTAGCTAGCCCAAATCTATATCCCAAAAATAACCTGGTAGAAACTCCAAGAAAATCCACACTTGAGCTCGCAAGCCACCAAGAAAGCTTCTTATTTCCTAAGCCAACACTTAGAAGCTAGCTTCTAAACTCCACACTTTCCCCACTCACTACCTCCTTTCTATGTTACCCATATCCTTCTTTTATACAACATGACCACAAGTTGGCCTTACAAATTATAAACCATAAAACAATAGTTGGCTCCAAGAAACTCATCAAAAACTATGTCATCCTTCATGTCAGCTTGCAAAAGTCATAAAATTCACATAGGAGAAGAAACCAACCCAGATTTAGGTCCTTATGCATTCCAACGGTCAATCAATATCACAAGGAATGTGACCCAAATTAAATACACATGTCGGCTAGCTAAAACAATCAAAATAAACCCATCAATGAAGTAGACCACCAAAGCTTTTCACAACATGAACTGAGTAATACAAAACATCTACAGATGTCACTAAGTGATAGTACATGAAAACAGAGACTGAGCACGTCAGTGAACTAAAACGGGAATATTTCACCGAGAACCCCAAAGTAGTTACCAAGCACAAATTTGTCTACCGAGCTCATTCAATAGAGTAACATCCACACTTAGACACCAAGTTTGTCAATGATGCAACACATCTTCCAACCGAGAACTACCACTAAATGAATGAGAATCTTAGGTCCCCAACTAATATCTCCACTTCGAACATTGAAATCCAAAACCCAAATCTAACATATTTTGGTTAATATAGGATTGTCATTTGCCCAAGGATGCTCCTGCATTAGACATCCCTAGTGCAAAATGAAGTTCTCACTAGCTCGATGAACATCTTTTTGGATTAAACACATCAATCACAAATTGGTTCTTGATATACATGCCCTTCAAGTCCTCATATGGTACACTCTTGCTTTTGTTCCACTTCTTTGAATCATTACCTACAACTCACAATTATTTACCTTGCCTTATAAAATCTTTCCTTGGTATGCCACATGTCTATTTTCCTTCCTGATCTCTAACCATTTGAGAATCCTTCAACTCACTTCTTCTACTAAAGCTCATGTTCCTTTTACCGAGTTTTGTATCCTACAAAGCAATCAGGGAAAACTTCCTACCACACTTCTTAATAGTGAATACATTTTTAACACAATCATGTATAACCTTACAATCATACTGGCAAGGTTTACCAAGAAACATGTGACAAGTACTCATGTCCACAATATCACACAACACTTGATCTGTATACTGCCAAATCTGAAAATTAACAACACACTACTCCCTTACCTCTAAATCATATTCATCTTGAAGATAAAAATACAAATTTCCTTCTATAAAATAAAAATAAAATATTAATTAAAAATTAAAAATTAAGATTTTAAACACTTAGAAATTAAAAAATTTAAATTCAATTGTGTTTCAAATTTTATTTAAATATTTGAAAAAAAAAGTTAGAAAATTTTTAAAGTTCAAATTAAAAAAACATTAGGAAAAAAGAAATTATAGTTTCAACGATCACTATGGAAAAAATGTCCTTATGAAAAACTCTCTTAAATTTTATAAACTTTGACATTCTAACTTTCTCGCTATTTTTACTAGTTTGATATAATAGCAGTGTGTATAGTTGTGGAGGAGTAGAGGAATAACAAGGCCATTCGAGGGGTGCATGGCTGCACACTTTCTCATGCACACAATCGAATTCACAAAGTTTTTGGAAAACACCGGAACAAGAATAGCACTGCTTTCAATTGCCTCCCTAATGTCACTACTTCTGTCATCCTCACTGTCTGTGCATATACAAAGTGATCCAGTGCGCAAGCATTTGTACTTGTAACCCATCAATATTTCCCCTTCATCTGCTACGTGGTAAACAAAGTATATATTGAACTTCTTCTGCACCAAGCTTCCTATGCCGACGCTTCTGCAAAATTTAAAATCATTTTTACTCACTACTTTATCATGAGAGAAAATTTAAAATAATTTAATACAAATACATCTTTTTTCAGAGATCTTAAAAATGTCTTCTTACATCAAGTTAAATGCACCTCTAAATGATCTTTTACCTATCTAACTCTCTAAGCTGGACTAACTTGACAACCGGTCATGAAAGCTCTCTTGGTGTGCCCCACATGGTATACATAATTTCTTCTAAGCTTTTGTAAGTTTCCCAACAGGTAAGGAAGGCTTTGTAAACCATTACAACCTTGCATGTACAAATATTGGAGCTGTGCCAAGTTGCCTATTATGTTGGGAAGACTCCTTAACCCTATACATCTTCTCAAGTGGAAGGCTTCTAAGACCTCTACTAGCTATCAACTCCAACCTTCTAAGATGCATCAAGTTGCCCACAGCATCAGGAAGGCTCGTTAAACTCACACAACTGCACAAAGACAACATCTTCAATTGTGACAAGTTACCGAGTGTGTTTGGAAGTGTTGTGAGGGCTACACAATCATGTAGATACAAGCATCAGAGATTCACCAAGCTGTCAACTATTTTGGGGATTCTCATAAGACTTGCACACTTCTCTAAACTTAAAATCTTGACTTTGCACCAGCTGCTATCCAGCCAAGATCTGTGTCTTAAAGTTAACCATGTATATGTATCACTTTCAAATTCACAGTTTCTTATTTTTATCCATAACAAGTTAGGAGCTATTTTTCCAATGTTGCCAACTACTTTTGTATTTTGTAGAACTACGTAGTGGAGGGAAGGTATTGTATGCACGCTAACAGGATTTATTCCATTCTCCCCTATGTAAACAAACATATTCACTCCCTTTGCTTTGTCTTTGCTCAAAGCTCTGTGCACACCCATTGGCAGCCACACTCTGCTATTATTATCATTATTGGCATCCACACATTGATATGATCATATATCATATTTTACATATTAAATCAATACAATACTTTCTTATAACATCTCATTACATATATTACTTTCTTTCTTTTCTTACTTTGCATTACATATATTACTTGATTTCTTTCTTTATTTCTTTCTTACATTCTTACTTTCTTACTTACAACTTCACATTACATTTTTCTTTCCTATATACTAGTTATTACAAAATAACCTTCCCATCGGCTTATAATTCATTACACACTTCCCAAAAAATAAAATCACTATTGGAGATTTGCCAGCAAGCTAGTGTTGACTATATGTTTGTCATTGATGACAACATATGGTAAGTAGCATGTGTGGAAGACTTATGCAATAAGCTTAGAGTATATGTAGCATGGACATGTTATCACCATGATATCATGGACGCAGAGGTCAAGTGTGAGTACAGATAGTTATATAATAGCTTGTGTCAGCAGTGTTCTTGATAGTCATAGACAGTGTTCTCAGTATGGTTGTCCGTACATTTGTAATGGAGCCTTGTGCATTTGGAGTAGTGATGAAGATATGTTAGTAATGTTACAGTTATGAGCGCATAGTTAGAAGATCAGTATAAGTGAAGTTATGCAGTGATGTTCAACAGTTACAGTTTCTTGTGTTTATTTAGTGGTCTCATGAGTTGCACCTATTATCTCGGTATGTGCCCTTGGATTTATACTTGGAGAACAGTTAAGGACATTTTGTTAAGAGCGCATGAAGTAATTCAGCTTGAGGAGAAAGTTGTAGTTAATTTGGTAGAGCCGACAGTGTGTAGCATGCGGTTTTGGTTAAGTGAATTATACAGGTCCTAGTTTATGATGCGTGCTTAGTAGAGCCAACAGATTTGATATTGGAGTTTTTTATTGTTTCTTCTTTGTGATTTCAAGATGGTTCTAACAGGATGACTTGATTATATCATTTAGAGGAAAGATATTTATAGCCAATCATTTGTGATCGCTAAGGTGTGGCATGGAAGAAGAACATTAGTACAAAGCAGAGTGTGCGAAGTGTTGTGCCATCAGAAGAAGTCTATGTGACATAGAAGATTCATTTTGCTATTCATTGGAACTAATCAAGATAGTAGGTCTATGGCACAGTTCACCAAATCTAGATATAGTGTATATCTATTATTCAAGAAGGTTGTAGCCTTCGCCCTTTGAGCAATGAGCTCTCAGACAATGCATGCTCACCCCTAATAGGGTTAATTCTAAAATAATAGGGTCCGACCTTTAACTAGGTCTACTGTACTTCATGAATTGTAAAGACAACTCCTAACAGGGTTAAGGATCTTCTAATAATGATCATTATACACCAGTGTAGAATATCAGTGTGTGTCAATTCCCACCGGGGTTTTTACCTATTTGGGTTTCCCCGTAACCAAAAGATTTGTGGTGTTCAAGTGTTCTTTCATTGTGTTTATGCTTTATTATTTAAGTATACTTAATTGGATAAAGAATTGAATCTTGTAGATAATTGATTCACCCCCCCCCCCCCCCCTCTCAGTTATCTCTTGGGACTATTCCTAACACTTACCTCATGCTACCTTAGGGTTAACATCTAGGATGTCATCTCTAATTAGTTAAGTCATTATTTCGATAAACAAAATAATACCTTAACTCAATATAGTCAATTTCTGATCTCTTCTCTATTCTGGTCGGTTCAACACTATCTTTGTAAAACATTGATATCTCTTTCTATACATGTTGTACAGACTTGCGCTCTTAGATTTATCTTCAATGTACCTAGAATAATCTATGTTCAAGTGTTCATGCACTGAACATGCTTCTATAAACATCGCTAACCAAAATAGTCTATGTGTAGACAGATAAACAGTGTTATACTTAGACAATTTTCATAAGTTCTTGTACAGAACTTCCTCATCGGATCATGTTGTCTCAATACTAAATATATGTTTCCATAATGACAACATCATGATATTCTACTTAGCCAAATTGCCAACAAAAATAACTAGGTTATTATATTGCTAGCTAGGTTTGATTACATGTGAAATTGTAGCACCATGAATGATAAATGTCCCTCAGGAAACATAGGCTACTAGTGTCACATAGTAAGGAGCAACATAATAGCTCCAAGGAGCACTAAGGAACTTGTTACATGTTTGGTTTTAGAAATTGAATGAGATGAAATATAATAAGAATACGAGCTCTCTCATATAAAACTTGAACAAAGTCTCTAAATGCTCTAAAATCAATAAGAGAGTGAGGATAATTGCGATGAATAAGACATATATACCACCATTATTTTGTTTTAAGTTCTTCATTTATTTCATAAAAATAAAATTATTATTTGTATCATGTTTAATTTTCCAAAAGATTCTCTTTGCAAGATTCAAGAAAGTGTCCAATTGGATGGGATTCATGTCTCTTGAGGGTAAGGAAGGGGGATGAAATCTTATACCTTATCTAGTTTGTTGTTGAAGATTCTTCACTTGACCTATTTCAAGGTTTGTTAGAAAATTTAAACTAAACTAAAATAATTTTCTTTTAGAAATTTAGTATCAATTATAAAGATAATAAAATTCAAGAAGTTTGTATATGTTTTATGACATATGATATCTAAAACACACTAAAAAAAACTTAAACTTTTTGGGAAGGATAGAATAGAGGAAGAGTACTATTGGATGCAATGGTGGATTATAACCTTAAAAAAAAATATAGAAGAGAATTTCTTACTTGGAATAATTATTTAAAATTTGTGGGCATTGGTTTTGTTTATTCTACAAATTGTTAGTTCCTCTACATGTTGATGATAATTGTGAGAAGAAACTAAAATCAATACAAAAGTTAATTTGTCAAATATTTTTATACCAAATGAATATGAAAAAGTTATTTTACAATCATGTTTAACAATTTGAACAATATAATAGAAACAATCATATCACACTAGCATAAAAATATTTTATAGATTTACCGTAAAGAATCTTTTGAAATTCAAACATTTTATACACTCAATTATACTTAACACTTTATCCTAACTTTATTCATAAATCTTTAATATTAGAACATTTCCCTCTACATAATTAAAATAAAAGTTGTTTCACGATTTTAACATAATTTATAAAATTTATAATTGAAAAATTAACTACTAAAATATAAATAAAAAAAATATAGCCCAAAACACTTAAAATTGAAAAAAATTAAATCTAATAGAATTTCAATTTGAATACTCTACCTAAAAAGTTCTTTGAATAAGTTCATGTCAATATGTTTTTCAATTAACAGCAGCAAAAGGATGCTGGTCCCAGATACAATAAACATCTAACTAAAGAAGAATTAACAGAAGATTAATTCAACTTAGAAAGCAGCAGAAGAACAATATGTTAAGGAAAGTCGAGATTATAGTTTCAACGTGTTCAAAAATTTGATAATATAGGGCCGTGTAAAGCTGCTCAGGCCTAGAGGAATAAGAAGCCCATTCGAGCGGTGCATCGCTACGTAATTTCTCATACACACAATTGAATTCACAAAGCTTTTGGACAACACTGGAACAAGAATATCACTGCTATCAATTGCCTCTCTAATGTCACTACTTCCCTTATCCTCACTGTCTCTGCATATACGAAGTGATCCAGTGCGCAGGTATTTGTATTTACAACCCATCCGTATTTTCCTTTCATCTGCTGCGTGATAAATAAAGTAGACATTAAACTTCTTCTGCACCAACTTTTCTATGCCGACGCCCCTGCAAAATTTAAAATTATTTTAATCACTACTTTATCACGAGGCAAAATCTCAAACAATTCAATAGAAATATATCTTCTTTGATCAAAGTTCTTTAATAGAGTCGGTCACCAAATTAAATGCGCCTGTAAATCATCTTTTACCTTTCCGACTCTCTAAGCTGGGCTAACTTCACAACCGCATTATGAAAGCTTTCTAGGTCTGAGTATCCTAGAAACCTTTCTATCCCTGAGCACCCTGTAAGGTAGAAGTTTCTCGTGGACTTCTTAAGAATTTCTAAGAAGCTACCAAGTTTTAACGGTTCAATGTGGATGGGATAAACTAAGTCGAATGCAGTAAACGACAGCGTGTGGAATTTTCTTGGGAATTGCTAGAAATTTTCTCACAAACCAGATGGACACGAAACACTGATATTAACTTTGTTCAAAGTCAATGAGATCGAGGCGGCAATAAAATAAAAAACTCCTAGAACTGCGATTGGCCAAAATTAACTGTTTGCTGTAGGCTCGTTCAACAGGATAAAGATGGTAAAAATAAATTATTTAAAACTACATAGTTGCTATCGTAATTTTATAAGCTTAAAAATAGATCTATTGGGCTCTTTCACCGTTTGGCTCTTTTTTTTTTCGATTTATTACTATTTTTAATTTTTTCCCTCAGCTTTTTTTTAATGTCTAATTGGATCATTAGCATATAAAATTCTGGCGAATTATGGGGAATACGTTTCATGAAATTGGCGAATCACGCAGGTATAGGCTGGCCCTTATTCACCCAATCTTGACATGGTAACTGCTAAATAATCATTGGAATCGCCAATTAGATTTGCCGTTTGACACTGTTGAACCATCATATTCACCTATAACTAATCTGATGTGGTTCTTTTAATAGTCTCTTACTCGCCAATGATATTAATTATGAATTGCATATAAACTTTAAAATAGCCAATTGGTTTATATTGTTATCTTAACCACGACCTATTTCGCCACCCGTTAATTAATTGTTTTATTGGTCCACGATGTATTTTGCCAACCCCTTAATTGTTTTATTAAGCACCACGCATTTTAAATTTTTCGCCAAAAATAACATTGATCAGGTCGGCACTTGGCACATTTTCGCCAAAAGCCTGGGAATTTAAAAACAAATAAAAATTGGAAATTTAGAATTTGGAATTTGGAATCATAGATTGATATAAATTCATTATTCAAATCAAATTTAGAAAACTTAAAAGTAGTCTTATCATACATCATTACAAATTTTTGGAGCTGGAGGGCCAAATTTACAAATAACAATCTTGCTACCTTGCAACAGTAGACAGAGGATTCAACATTTCAAAGAGTTAGAATTCAAAGGAAGCAGGACAAAGGTAAACAATTATTTGTTCACATTTCACAGTATTGCTATTAATTTTAATTCCTAGAGGCTAGAATCCTAGTGACTAGTGAGAGGTCATTGGGTGAAGATGTCAGACAAGGGTGACTATCCTGAGGTTGAGATCGAGTATCCTTAGGCTACTACTGCTGAAGGGATTCAAATATCAGGGGAGGTTGAGACTCAAACTTCGCACCGTGCTCAGGGCAGTGAAGACATTGGAATGCTAGACAAGGGTAAGACTCCTCAAGAAAGTGAAGGGCAGGGTAAGACTCCTCAGGGAAGTGAAGGGCCTGGGAGGCCATCAAAACACCCAAAACTTAAAGATACTACCATAAAGGCTTTCTTTGGAGTTGGCAATGTTTCTGCTCCATCAACATCTGCAATTGCGAGTGCAAAAGCCATTCACAGTAGCTCACTGGTACCAGTACCACAAGTTGGGGTTGTCATTGAGTTAAATGAAAATCAAAATGCATCAAATGAGGATAACAATGGTGGTACGAGAGACGATGTTATAAGGGATATGCAGAACCAGTTGGAAGAAAATGCTAGCAATGAAGATAATAATGATGTTGGTAGGAAGAAAAGAGAAAGGGAAGTAAAAATGGGGTGGGAGTGAGAAATGGCAAGAAATTTTAAGGTTGACTGGGTAGCAAAGTATTCGTTCATTGAACTAGTCCTAAGCAATGATGAACAACCAACAGAATGCGGGTGTAAGATTTGTACCTAAAAACTTAAAAGAGAGAAGAAGTTGCAGCTAAAGTTTGACACTATAGAAAAGCATATTGGTAAGGTTTATGAAAAATAGACCATAGACGGACAAGAAATATTAGTAGTGAGATGGAAATCAAAGGAAGAATGTCTTCATGTTAAGTATGTCATAGAATATGAAGAGCATAACAAGAGAATGGTAGTAATTGCTACTGGTGAAAATCCAATCAAGGTTGGGTTTAAACATTTAGCCAATGAAGCAAACTTGGCAAAGACCATTCAGATGAGTGTTATTTTTCATATTATGTCCAGAGGACGTCCTATGAGAGACTTCTCAGAATATGGTAATTTATTATCTTTTTTGAAAGTTCCTCACTATCCTATGTCACATTGGTCAACAAACGTTGGATGGGAAATGACAACCTATCTTTCTAAGGTGGAAAAGCAAAATTTACAGGACAAAGTAAAATAGTCTAGATTCATTTCATTATCCATAGATGAAGTTACTGTAGTAGATAAGACTACTTGGGTCTATATGCATGTGTATACAGTAAAAGAACATGTCCGCCAAGGACATCTACTCTGCGTTTGTAAAATGAGGGGCAATTCAATAGCAGAAAACTTATATTTTGAAGTGAAGAATGCTTTGAATGAAGTTGCTAGTATGGATGATTTGACAATTGGAAAGAAGTTAGTGTGTGTTGGAGCTGATGGAGCTGCAGTAATGCAAGGCCAAAGGAATGGTCTCTGTGCAAGATTACAAACTAATATTGCACCTTACATGCTTGGTATACATTGCATGACACATCAAATGAATTTAGCATATAAAATTGTAAGCAATTTTCCTACAGTGTCAAAATTTGAAGATCTAGTTTGCGACATATACTCTTACTTCTGCAGAAGTTCTAAACATTTTACAAAATTTAAGATTTTCTCAGAGGGAGTAACACTAGGAAACAAGCTTCTCAAGGATGTTGAGACCATATGGATCTCTTTGCGTGGACCAGTAGAAAGAGTTCTAATAGAATATCAATCCTTGATCTGAGTAATATATGAGCAATGCCTCACAGTAGGCAAAGCTCCTAATTTGTTACATAAGTTAAGTGATATAGAGACTTTGTTAACTTTAGCCAGTCTTCTCCCCATGGTGGATTTAATGAAAAAACTTGTTAAGAAAGCCCAAGAAAGGACTATGTATATCCATGAGTACTCAGATTTACGTAGAATGACATGCATTGCCCTAGATAATTTATACTCATATATGATAACAGTTGAAAGCCCAAATTTTTTTAGGTGGCAAATAATTTTAGATTTGAATCATGCTGAGAATTTTTAACAATTCAATGCAAAATATGATTTATGTGTGTTTGTGAAAGGATATGAAATACAAATGCACCAATCTAAGACGGGCAAGCGAGGCAAACTACTTCAAGTTAAAAGGGCTGATTTTGACAGGTTTGTTAAATATGTTAGTGAGAATTTGAAGTCAATTTCCTACAAACTTTGAAGTGAGATTCGTGAAAGATTCCATCAAGAAGAAATTCTTGAAGCCATGGGTTGCGTGTTTCCTCATTTTTGGAAAAACATTGGAGATAGACAAGTTGATGCTCATATGTTTCATAAAAAATTGATGAATTGATTTGAGAGTTTCCAAAACATGTAGATTGTAATGGACAACCAATTCATGGAATTATAGATTTAGCTAATCTTAAAAAACAATGTAGACAATTTGCATCATGTATGAAATTGCAGTTAAAAAGCTTGGAGAATCCATTTGAACCTGGTGCAATAACCAGGCTTTGGAAAAGGATAGAGCAGAGTGAAGTATTGCGTGATTCAATATCAGAATATTTCAAACTTGTTGATTTATGTCAAACAATGATATTGGGGTCAGTGGAAGATGAAAGAGTTTTCAGTGCATTGGGGTTTTTGAAATCAAAGACCAGAAACAAACTAGACAAAAATTTGGAAACTTGCTTGAGGTTGTTTTTAAATCAGTACAATGTTAGGGACTTTCCTTATGATAGGACATTGGAAATTTGGAATTCCCTATGTGAAAGATGAGGGATTTTGAACACTAGTTCAAAACATGTTTGTTCTGAGACAAACGATGGATCTTGGTCCCATACTCAGAATGAAGATGAAGAATTTTTTGATTTTGAATACCCAACTCAGAATGAAGAAGAACCTCTTGCTCGTAGTAGTAGTCAATTTCATGAGCTGGATTCCATGTGGGATATAGAAGAGGCAAATTGCTCATTGACACTGAGTGAAGAGTGAAGTGATTTAGAATTAGCATTTAGTTAATAGATATTTATAATTTTATACACTGTATACTTATTACTGTACTTGTTGGATAAATTGATAATGGACTTGATTCTAAATATTTATTATTGACAATTTGACTCATATTCAGCTACATGTAATAAGTATTGTTCATGATTTTTATAATTTGAATTTTGATTTTTGTAATTTGTAATTTGAATTCATGATTTTTGTAATGTAGAATGTTCAAGAAATTTTTAATTTGAAATTTTTAATTCATATAATTATTAATGTCTTTGTTGGTCACTATAAAGTGTAAAAGCCTTGGCCCTCAATGCTTCATAGTCATGCAAGCTGTAGCCATGTTATTTCAATTTTCAAGTTTCAACTTCAAGAATAAGATTCAAAACTTAAGCTGGGCTGGTTGCGAAGTTACGCAAATAGTTCATCTAACCCTATCTCAACTTCCCTACATGCAAATTAGAGGCCTTTTGAACACTTCTGACATTATGGTGATGGACTGACGGTCTTCTTAACATCTCTAATTCTCCATTCTTATATAACCTTGTGAAGTCCCGCACAAAGCCTTTCGTAACCTCTCAACTATTTAATCTTGTAACTGATTAACCATTCCAAAGTTACACCTTTCTGCCAAATGCTTCATCACAGCTTCGTAACCACCAACACTAATGGCCAACAAACCCTTGTGAAGATCCATAAACCAATTGTCGCCAAATCGCTAAAAGAAAGACTAATCGCAGCTTAGACTACGAGATTCAACAACCAAAGGAAATTTAACAAGGATTAACAATGCAGTCACTAGTTCACTAAAAGACTTAGTGACATGAAAATTATTGTGTGATTCAGTGAACACTAAGGAAAAGAATGACCACATGCAGAATCTTCAAACATAAGTGGCTGAAAAGTAACGCGAAAATATAAAAACCAGGGCACACTTAGGACAAACTTGAGAATTACTTCCTTCCATGGGCAAAAACTAAAAGACACAAGGCAAGGGTTTATCAAACATAAACATGACTAATTTTGAGGAAATTTAAACCCTAGACCACACAAATCAAGCCATTACTAGTGCCTTATCCTAGGGCATCTGAGTCAAAGCCATATATCAACAGAAAGTTTATCAAAACAATACCCAGAACTCAAATGAAATGCCTTACACTCATTCTTCTCAATTGTTAATCTTGCTATAAAATTCATAGATGGATAATTAATTCCCAGAGACCTCCCTTAAGACTGATTCTTTCCTTGAAAGAAACTTAAGCTCAACCCCTACATTTACCTTGTAAACAACTCATTAAAGAGCCTTACAATTTAGTACATAAGAAAACTAAAGCATCCATACACAAAGACAACTAGAATGAACAAATGAGTTCCACTATATTATATTGATATTCAAACTGAATCAGTACATTTCAAAAGAGAATTCTAAGACAAAATTCTATTATTAGAACTTTCTTTACAAAGTTGAGCCTTATAATTTAATACATAAGAAAACTAAAGCATCCATACACAAAGACAACCAGAATGAACAAAGGAGTTCCACTGTATTATATTGATATTCAAACTTAATCAATACATTTCGAAAGAGAATTCTAAGAAAAAATTCTATTATCAGAAATTTCTTTACAAAGTTGATCCACCACTTGAAAAAGAAGAAAATAACTACTTATATCACTGGCTATCTTGGAATCCTCAAAGAAAGGATGCAACAAGCTTTAGATAGGTGCTTTACTCTTCTTCTGCTTCTAGCTCGATGGAAACTGGCTTCTTCTTCTTGGGCTTTGTGATTTTGTCCCATTCTACCACATCATTATCTAAAGGCTAGGTGTACCCCTGCAAGTCTTGCAATAGCTCGATCTGTATATCCCATTGAGTACTTGTGATACTTTTAACATCTGCAACAAACTTGACACATTCATTGTCAATTTTTATCAAGTTATCAATTATGTTGTTGCATCCATCTAGGTCCAATGAACCGTCACCACCAAGGAAAACCTCTTGTTGAATCATTAGTTGGGCCATGCATGATTTCCACTCATCTATACTTATTGTACTTCCATCATCATTATAGACTGAGGGCAGATATTTTCTATAATCTTTGTCAAACATGGCCAATTTGGCCTTTACCTGATTTGATTTCCCTTTAAAAAACTTATAGGTAGTACTAACTGACCCTATATTTTCAAACACTTCAGTAACTACCTCTGAGATATTAGGCCTATGAGGCTACAGGGCATCAAGTTTCTCAAACAGTGAGCTTCTCCCAGACTAGATCTTGTAAAGTGGCTCTAAAGTAGCCAATGCTTCATTCACCTTTTCATTTATCTTTGGCAACAGGCTCACTGATTGATGGACTGAGTCCATCTTTTCCTTTATCTTATCAAACCTATGAGCAACAAAACCTATCATGGTCTTTAAAGCTATATAAATCCTTATCTTCATGAAATCTTCAGAGGGCTTATCATGAACTTCTGTCATTTGTTCAAGAGGGGCTTCAATTTCCAATGCAGAAGGGGAGACTACCTTTGAGGCTTCTTCAAGCTTGGCTTTCAAAACATTCAATTCATCCTCCATTTTCTTGATCTTTATTAGCTTCAAATCCCTATCCTTAGCTACCATCATTGAACTCTCAAATAATTTTGCATACCTCTCTGATAACTGGGTTGTCTTTGCTTCATTTAGTTGAGCAAAGTGGGTTATAGCCTCGGACACCTCAAGATCAGTTATATTTTTCACGGTCCAAATGATCTTTTCCCCTTCAATCATATCTTCTATGCTTACTAGAGAAGGCTTTTGTGTTCTAGGAGCAAGAGACCACATTGCAACAGCTTGGGATTTAGGGTCACACCTGCTTCCTCTTATCTTGTCTCCTACACGTGCCTCATATGATAGGCTTCCCTCTAGTTGCTTCCTGATTTGATCAATGATGAAAGCAGAAGTTAAATCCCATCTAGGAGTCAAGATCATCCCACTTGCTTTTACCATTTCCCTGGCTTCATCAACAATTATGTTTTCAAGGCTAGGGTCATAAGAAGTAAGAGCCCTTACAATCTCTTCACTTGGTTTCATTCCCTCTGGCATAGCCTTACCAACCTCTTGTTGTTTTCTCTAGATAAGAAAGTATTTGAATTCATCACTTAGGAACTCTTCTTGATATACCTCTCTTACATCTTGTCCTAACTATAAAGACAATTCTTCATCTGAATCATCTCCCTCATTAGAGGCCAATTTCTTGCCCTCTCTTATTGCTTTTCTAAGTTGATGATGGTAGGCCCAGTCACCAGGTACAAGAGTAGAAGCTCCATCAATTAATTTTCTCTATTTCCTATCCTTTGAAGGCTCACCTACCTCAAGTTTCTACTTTTTCAGTGGTGGCTCTGAAGTACCCTCTGCCCCTGGCTCATCTTGACTATCTTGAGTCAAGTCAATGATTGGTGAGTTCTTAGCCTGAGGTGGACTATCTCCTTCTTGTGATTCATCAAAGAATTCTTCATAATCAAAGGAGAAAAAAATCTCCTATTTTTTATCCAACTTGTCCTCAAGCAACCCTTCCAATTGACTAGATAGGGTGCCATGCATCTCAATCATCTTTTCCATCCTCTTTAGATGAGGAAGATCAGGAAAGAATCCCTCAAAAGCAATCTTAGCCCTTTTTAGTTGGGCTTCCAAATCCAACAAGTCAAAATAATTATTCCATATTTTGTTGGCCTCATCCTTTTCCAAGATGTTTCTAACTACATCTTCTTCATCTAATCCCTCATGTTCCCTTCTGACACCAATATTGGGAATCAAAGTCATTCTGGCAGTTCTGATGAAATCCTCAGGGTCTATGTATCTACAGGTACCAGAGATCACCTTGAAGTGATTAAGCTAGGTAATAAGTTGTGGGAGGGCTCTCTTTCCAATAAAAAAACTATCAATCTTGAACTGCCTTGGTGTGAACATGCCCTTTCTTTGAGGAGCCAAGTGTTCTTTGTTTGTCCAAATCAATTGCCAAATAAACTCTAAGGAAGCAACCCTAGGTGGAACAAATTTTGGTAGAAGGTGTGGGGTTTGAGGGCAACCGTATACTCTGATAACTGGGAAGTTCTCCCCAAGGTAGAAATCACCCCAATTATTGTTCCCCTCCCATTTTTCTTCAAATTGCATTGGCCTCAGAAGCTTCAGAGCCCTGGTTGTAATCTTGTCACATTGATTCCTAGCAACTTCAGAATTGGAAACACAAAATAGTTTTGGAAAACACATAAATCACACTCATTGGAAGTATAATTCCATACTCTTAACTGCAATTGCATTGGATTGTGTTGGCCTTAAAAGGTGATCCTAGGCTTGAGCACTCTCTGATCCAAACTATTGACATTGAAGTACAAAATCAAATGCATTAAAAGGGAATAATGCATGAACCTAACGGGCCTCTTGTTTTCTTTAATAGCCATTAATCCCTCATGCATCCTATCAATTACATACTAGATGTAATCATAATCTGTATTAACAAGAGGGTTTTGAATATCCAAAATTATCATCAATAGGTCAGTTGGCAACTTCTCTTCATCCCCATCTATCCCTAGAACTCTACATAATCCATAGCATGTCTGCTTCATGTAAAAATTGATGAATTTGAATTGATAAGGAGCATTCATGTTTGCAGGGAGAGAGGCTATGTATTTGTCTTGTTTAGGGATGTGCTTGACCATCTGGCTATTCACTGACCCTATATGACTTGCATATTTCTCTATTTCCTTTTTCAAGTCTATTTTAGTTGAGGAAGAAGCATAGAAATCAAAATATTTCATGAATGAGCCCCTATCAAGAGTAATCAATGCTGACTGGTCTTCTTTCCTAATTGTCTTTGAAATTGGGTCATATAACCTAGCTAATCCAATAATCAAATCTACATCTAGGAAGACATCAGACACAACTAGCTTTCCTAGTCCCAACACCTAACCATTACAAATAGGTATAACCTTACTCCTATTGTTGTAAAAGTGATTAAAAAAACTATAACTTGTGCATGATGGAGTGATAGGATCCCTGCAATGCTCCATAATATCTTTGAAAGCTTCATTAGTGGCTTTCTTGTTCTGGTTTGACCCTGGTAGCAGCTTCATAAACTCATCTAAATAATTTGGCTTGCCTTTATCCTCTCCACCTTTCACTTTTGCTTCACCACTGGAAGAAGCCACACTCAACTCTAGTTGACTCATCTTCACTATATGATTGCTTCTTGGCTCTATAAACTCTACTCACTTCACACTTCTGTAATTTCTCAAGAAAACACAATTCTCCTCAAATGATTTTGAACATAGAAAACAATGAGTTTCAGCCTATTTATCAATGAAAATTGAATGCGTATAGTTGCCACAATCATTGCAAATCTAGCTTCAATCACTTCTGCATTCAATTTCACATATCACCAATTTCAAATCGAGGCTAGACAATGCTTGGATGTTGACAGGCTGATTAAAAAAACTCAAAAACAAAGCAAAAAAGCAATGATTACTGTTTTAGCTTTAAAACCCCAATTAATGATAAAAACCCTTATTTAAATCTAATTGGGTGGCTTTTCACCTATTTCCAGCTTAATGATGTAATTTATCCACATAGCAACAACCTTTAACTCTACTTCCTTACTGAGCTTGGATATTTTTCTTACCTTGGGTTATATACCAAGATTAAAAGCTGGCCATTGATCTCAAAATCAATCAATGGATGACGTTGAATCATCAAATCCATTTAAACCTTTATCTTGCAATTACAAGATTCGGCAAATACAACATTCGCTGAATCTCCCAATGTTTGAAACATTTATTATCATGAGATTAAGCGACCGAGAGAAAAGAACTTACATCATTGCTTTATTTGCCAATTCACTGAATGACTTTGACCATTACTAACTTATTGTGAGATTTCATAAATACATCATTCGTTGAGTCACCAGATATTTAAGAATTTCACCATTTTTCGTGAGATCCAATGAATCAAAGAGAAATATCACTTTTTATGATCCTGCCACATTAAATTGTCAAAGCCACCAAACTTAGTGGACACAAAATCAAGGCTTAGTCGCTGAGTCACTGAATAATACATTGTACGACCCATTCTTTGTGAGATTAAAACATCACTATTGATCTCTGAGATGATCGACGGTCTTAGCTAAATCACTAGAAAACTTGAGACTTGACCACCCGATTCAGAGAATAGGAGATAACTACCATGCCAAGTTGCTGAATGTTAACATGAAACCGCCAGAAATCAAGCGAATAATAGATCATACATTCATTGAGTCGTCAAATAAAAGACTTAACCACGGCTAGATCTAGAGATTAAGCAACTAACATAAAAACTTAACATGGGTTAGCACATTTGCTAGTTTGCTAAATAAATAGGAAACATAAAACAACATTAAGCGATTTAGCGAACACCAAGAGGAAAGAAAGATCACATGCACAAATATGTCTATTAAGTGGCCAAAAAGTAATGCAAAAACATAAGGATTAGGGCAGACTTAAGGATTACATGAAAATTTGAATGATCCAAGGACAAAAAAGACCTGTCAACTTGGGCAAGGGTTTTCAAGCTTAAATATGGCTAACTTCGATGAATTTTGAAAACCAAGACTAGACAAAGGACATTTGTAGAGACTCAAAACAAGACCTGAAGCAAGAATCTTAGAAAACTGGATATATACCCAACACATGTGACATAGTTCATACTCATTAGTCAATTTATTATTTGTCAATTTCCTAAATTCCTAATACTAAGTAGTTACTTAATTAGAATTGTCAATTGACATTCTTGACTTTAGCCAATGAACTCTTTACAAAATTACACACGCACAGTGACAAAAAAATTGAAAATTACAAAATATCCATTTATTAAATTTAATTTTCTTGAAATTTATACATCAAAATTTCAAATTCAAGAATCAATGATCATAGTACCAGTAACTAGACTCAGAGGTAAGAGGACAAAGACTTGAAGTCTCAGACTTCTATGATCTATTAGAAAATTACAAAATATCCTTGTATATTTGTATTAACTAAAACTTCCTTGAAATTTTTACATCAATGCCAATGATCAATGAATATGATCAATGATCAGAAAATAAAAACTAGCATTGGCATTTGGCAAATTAAACAAATTTGGAAACAATTATTAGAGTGATAGTTGGTAGCCTGGATTCTTTAGAATTAGTCTTGATTTGCACCAAAGGTGTATCCATAGTAGGGGGTAAGTGCACAAAGATGGGGGACCAAAAAGGGGGTATAAGATGCCACTTTTTTCTTGAAATCAACAAATTCTAAACTTCAACAAGAAATTGAAGATAGTTAAACTCAAAATTTTGAGATGTGACAAAAAAAAGAGTTGTAATAATCTGAATATAGTTCCTAAACTACTAACTTATTTTGAAAATGGTGTAGATTAAGGCCCTCAAAAAGGGGGAGCACAAAAAGTGGTCCTATTTTTTGTCCAACAACATAACAGTGTCTAGTGTGCTCCCCCTAAAATGTTAACTTTTTATTTTTTATTTTTTTAATCGCTCCAGTGAGAAGTTAGCTAACACCACGTAGTTTATCCCAGATTTTTTTGGTAATTTTTTGATGAATCTATAATTTTTTATGAATTTACAAAGTGCACACATCCTGCAAACATGAAATTTATGTGTGCTCCCCCTAGAAATCATTTAAAACTAATCAAAAATTAAATTTTTATTTTTTTAAAGTGTGTAGAATGGAGTCTAGTTTCTAAAAATGTAACTTATTGCAAAATTTGATGAATGAACCAAAATCTATGCCCAAAATACTGCATGTTGCTTTTTTATAAAAAATGGACATACACACAAAACAAATTAGAGTTGAAAAACTTAACATAATCAGAATTCAAAATAAATTATATGCTTAGATAGCTAACAAAGAGATCTACAATATCATGTCGTTTGATTTTTACATTCTTGAGCCATGAGTAAACCTAACGAGGAGCACACAAAAAAAGATGTCATTTTTTTGTATGTCTGCTAGAAAACATGTCTCAGGCCTATTTCAATCGTCCAAGCCTTTGGGTTGGATCTCCAAGACTAATCCAAGCCTTAGGATTGGTAAATTCAAATTCTTTAAAAAGTGTGCACGCCCTAAAGTGCACACACCCTATAGGGTGTGCGCCCTATGTAAATTTATGAGATTTATATAGTGATGAGAAATATTCAAAGTGGGATGAAGAGAGAGATAGAGAGAGAGCTCTATCTCTCTCCCTCCCCCATACTCTCTCTCTCCTTTTCTCCCCCTTATCACTCTCTCTCTCCCTCTTATCATGCTCACTCTGACCTTCTCTCTCTCTCTCTCTCTCTCTCTCTCTCTCTCTCTCTCTCTCTCTCTCTCTCTCTCTCTCTCTCTCTCTCTCTCTCTCTCTCTCTCTCTCTCTCTCTCTCTCTCTCTCTCTCTCTCTCCTATCTCTATTCTCTCTCCCTCTCCCCTTCTCTCTCCTTACCCTTCTCTCCTATCTCTATTCTTTTTCCCTCTCCCTCTCCCCTTCTCTCTCTCTCTCCTTACCCTTCTCTCCTACTCTCTCCATTCTCTCTCTCTCTCCCTCTCTCTCTTTTCTCCCTTTTTCTTGTTTTACATAGGGCGTATGCCCTATAGGGTGCACACCCTATAGGGCGTGTGCCCTATGTTTAAGACTAGATGCACATGACATGTTTTTTATTTTGTATAGGGCACACACCCTATAGGGTGCTCGTGCTATGTAAAACTAGAAGAAACGGTCTTATTTTCCAAGGATCTTGTGAAAGAGGCCCACTTTTTGTTATGCTGTCTGAATTCTCCATTTTCTTTGACACACTTTCGATTTTCATGGTGTTGATAGTGACAAATCAACATCATTTTGCACCATAGTGACAAATTTTTTCTTTGCACCATCGTGAAAGTCAATTATTGAAATCAAAAAGACAAGAAGAGATTGAGGTAAGTTTTTTATTTTTTACATGTCAAATGTTAATATTGTTTTGGTTTATAATTCGTATGATATAGACTTGTTCTTGATAAATAATTTGATGTAAGTGTAATAAATTTATATTATAATTTTTCATATTGTAAGAGGTTTATATTATAATTTGACTTATTGGTTTACATTTATATTATATTTTTAAAATTGTAATCAATTGATATGTAGAAATCATCATCATGCCAAGGAAATGAGAAAATAATTTAACATTGGAAGAGCATGAAAGAGACAAAGAGAAGAAAAGGGAAAGAATGAGACAACTTCATGAACAAAAAAAATTAGATACTATAGAAGAATATTTTCCTTTGGATGAGGAACATGAAACATCAATACAAAGTAAGAGAGAATTGGAATTGGAATAAAAAAGACAATGAATGAGAAACTTGCATGCAATGAGACAATTGAATTATAAAGATGCGGGGACATCATCTACGAGTTCCCAAGTTTAAGAGACAGCATCATCCAATGTTCGAGGCACACGAATGTATCATGTTGAAGGCACACTATTGTCTACTTTCAAAGGTGGAGGCACATAATTGTCTACTTCCGAAGGTGGAGGCACACCGATGTATCATGTTGAAGGCACACCATTGTCTACTTCTGAAGGTGTGGGCACACTCCTCTATCATGTTGAAGGCACATCATTGTCTACTTCCGAAGGTGTGGGCACAACATCATCTCATGTTGAAGGCACTCAAGATGGTATGCAATTCACAAATAATGTTTTTGATGCTCCTAGAATTATTAAATATATAAAACCAAAATATTTGATTGATATTGATACTAACATTTTGCAAGGAATGCTTGACAAGATTCCCAAGCGTACTTGTCAAAGAAATGTTAATCATATTTGGAGATCATTTTTTGAGAATTTAAACATGACAGGAAGATGTCAACTATTTGTTGAAATGATGAGAAATCTGAAATTTAGGCCCATCATGAAGATTCTTGGGCTAAGAACGACAGACGAATCAAGTGAAAAATCTATTGTAAAGAATCTAATGACTGCATATGAGAGTGTGGGTTCTACATCACGCACGAAAGATAGTAATGTCACATGACATGTACTTACATCAATGATAGTAAGCACTCAAATGAAAAAATCTCAAATCATTAGAAAGACAAGAAAAACATTGAAAATAAGTAGAAAGTCTCTAATGAGAGCCCTGGGAAGGTGTCAAAGAGTGGAAGATCCAAATAGCAATGAGTTATGGGTATTTTCCAGTAGACTACCATGAAAAGATAAAGCAATTGTTGAAGCTTTGAAATCCTTGATTGAAGAATTTTGGAAGAATAATACATGGGTATCTCCTAATCAAAGAGATGTTGTAAGAAGGAGGATTGGTAGTTGAATTCATGTTCTGCATCCAAAACATTTTTTGGATTCAACTCAGACACAATTCTTTGCAAAATTTATGCATACGTATCCTCAAATTAAAATTAGTCAGAGATATTTTGAAATGTGTAAACCTTTTTATATCAAGATAAATCACACATGCACAACTTGTTGTTGTAGGGTACATATTGAATTTTCTAACCATTTTGAAGTTTATAGGAATATATGTGTAGCTTTGCACTCTAACAATGTTTTGTAGGATTGTAACATAAATGTCCCACCTAGATCTTCAAGGGAATTAATATCTACCATTTTATGTGAAAGAGTGGATGGTCAACAATTTTATAAGCTCTCATGCTTGAATGGTACATGCATAGATTACAAAGGTTTGCGACGTTTGCCAATTTGTCAACATATGGAGAGTACACATGCAATTGGTAATGAAATAGTGGAATTTGGAAAATATAAGACCATGACATACAATCTAAAAGATGGAAAAGAGGCTAAAAGATGTGATTTAGTAATTGAAAAAATTTCAGTGTATCAGTTCATGGACATTTTTTGTAAAAAAATTATTTATGAGTATGCAAGGCATACACATAGAGCATGATGGTTAGATATGCAATTCAAGTTGTGCAAGGACACATTCCCACTTGATATCATTGTTTCAGTTGTGGACTTTGCAGAGAACTACACACTACAACCACAAAATGAGGTGCAAGCAAAGTATTATAGCTCTCAATAGGTTGCTATATTTGTTCATATAACATTCATGCATGCACCAGACAGTACAGAGGAGAATAGGAAGATATTGAGGGAGTATCATTTTTATATCAGCGATGATCGCTCATATTCTACAGCGTTTGTACATGGTTGCTTTCAACTATTTTATGGTCATTTGGCAAACAAGGGCATAAAATATCATTGACATATCATTTGGTCAAATAATTGTGCATCCCAATTCAAAAATTCATGGATGTTTTATTGGTTGTGCAGGATGCATAAGATTACTGGAATTCAATATATGTGGAATTTCATAGAGGCCGGTCATGGAAAGGGAGAGCACGATGGCACAGGTGCATGTATTAAAAGAGCCTTAGCACATGAAGAATTAAAGTACAAAGAGAAAGCAACATTGTCAGATGCAGGATGTATTCTCTAGTGGTGTAACACTACAATGGGTCCAAGTAATGAAGGTGAGTCTACGGTTTGTAGATTTTTTTGGTTGATGGATGAAACTAACATTGTACCATATGAGGATTGTTGTACATTGACATGATCAAGTGAGCTACACTCTTTTAGAAGTTGTAATGCAGGTTCATGGAGTATCTACACACGACATATGGCGTGCTTTTGTTCATCATGTGTAGATGAAGATTGGGATGGGTGTGAGTTAAAGGAATGGGTTGATGAATGGTATACACGTATTTTGAATCCACTTGCCTCCTATCATCCCCATGAATCACTACAATTGACAGAAATGGAATCATCCATTGACTTTGATCGCTTATTTGATCTAGTAAAACCAAGTCGGTATTTTCCACATACAAATAATCTCAAATTTAGTAATTTATCATAAATATTTAGTAAACTAATGTCCTCATTATGTTTATATCATTACAGGCCATGTTTTTGCTATTATTGCACCTAAAGACAATGAAGAAGGGACAGATTATTATTTGTGTCATTGTGTAGAGGCAAAAAAGAAATTGGATCACTCAGTTATCGATGGTGAAGAATTAGAATACCCTATGGGAGTAGTGGTTGTAACAGGTACATGGCTTAGACAGTATAATATGAAGAACCCTAGTGTATGCACCCTAAAATGGTCGCCTAGACTTTGGGCCCCCATTTCTCAATTTATCAAATCCCTGAATCAATATTTTCAAATATCAACATTTTTCAAATATATCAATTTCCTTGATCAAATCATAATCAATTCAATATTTCCTAAGGTTTGAGCCTTATTTAATTTAAAAGAAAATAAAAATAAAAATCTTATTTAATTAAGAGAACTTGCTCTCTTTTAATTAATTAAAAATCTCTTTTAATTAAATAATAAAATCATTTTATCCTAAGCCTTTATTTAATTAAAAGGAATTTCCTCCCCTTTTATTTAAATAAAAAATCTCCACTTTTCTTCTTATCCTATGTTGCACAAATAAAGCATTTAATTCTTATTTATAAAGAAAAATAAAATAAAAAATAAAAGAAAAGTATTTTTTGCCTCACATGGACATAAATTAAATGCTCAACATAAAGTAAATGCTTATAATTTTCTTATTGGAGGATATTTGTGCACAAGGATCAAGCTTCTTTTTTTCTCCATCATTGATTAAATCTTTTGCCTCTTAATCTCCATCATCCATTGATTTTTCATTTCCTATAAAAGAAGAGCTCTCTTCTTCATTTTCATATCCATTCTCTTTTATGCTATTATTATGCTACAGGTTTTTGAAGCTTTTGGAGATATTCTTGCATCAAGTTTTGAAGATTTGGAGCATCATTGGCATTCATTTTGCATCTACATCACATCCTAGCTTGCATCATCATGGTATCATTTCCTTTCATGTTTTAGATTAATCTCACATAGTTTAATTAGAGGGTTTGTAACTCTTTCATTTCTATTTTCATAGCTTAATTGCATCTTCATTCTCATAAGATTAATTTGCATTCTCATATAGATTTGCATATCATTGCATTCATTTGGAATCTCTCATTGTGTGGTTGACTAGCAAGGTCATGAGTTTATAGCTCTAGCTGAGAGCAATTTTACAAATCTTGCAACTCCATGCATAGAGAGCTATGGATCGATTTGTGAGGGCTCATTCTTGAGTTTCCTTGCATGTAAGGATTCATAGAAGTGCACTACTTTTGTGTGTACATTTCTGGCACCCACCGTGGGGCAACCTACTTTTTTTTACATGCTAGTTTTGATTAGTTTTGGAGCTAAAACTTGCTGGTTTTGATTATTTTGGAGCTAACCCTTGTGCAGATTTGTTTGGAGACAAAAAAAACCCTAGATTTGAAAGATTTGATCATATCTCCCAAATGGCTTGGTGTTTTGGTCTAATTTTTTTTTTGTAGGTTGATGACATATCAGAGAAGCTCCAAAATGTTTTTTAGAATTTTCAGAGGTAATTTGTATTTTTTATGATTTTTTCTTAATTTTTCATAAAAAATCAATTTTTGGCGCAAATCAGCATATTTTTTAGAAATTTTTATATTTTTGGAAAGGTCTTGAAATTATACAGGGGGTTTATTCATTGTGTTTTTAATTTAGAGATCATATCATAGCTTATTTGGTCAATTTATAAAAACTAGTCTGTTTTGGTAAAATGGGTCTCTAGGGCACAAATGAAGAGATTTTTCTGAGATTTTTATATTTTTGGAAAGCTCTCTATTTTTTGACAAAGGTCTCTTTTCTGTATTTTTGGTTTAGGGTCTGAATTCATGTGGTAATAATCAGATCTTGTTGACTAGGTCAAATGCAAAAATAAAAGAAAATTTTGTGATGGGTATGCACTTATTTTTCATTGTTCAATGCATGATATGAGCTATCATTTGGATTATTTACTGGTTGTTATTGCTCCTAAAAATTGATTTTCAGATCTAATCCTAGGGTTTGCATAAGTTGGATATACATTGCATATCTTGTTTGCTTGTTTTCTTGTCTTGTTCATTTGAAGGTGCATGACTTGCTTTCATGAAAAATGCTTAAAACAAACGAAAAATAGGGAAAATTACTAAGCAAATTGCATTGGACTTGAGGTATTTTGTTACATCTCTAAAACATTTGGATTTTGAGATTAAAATTGAACCTCTCATGTGTTTGGCTTGAGTGTTTTACATGTTTTCATAGAACACATTTCAATTGATGCTCTTAATGGGAAATGAATGAACATAGATTTGCTTTCATACAAGTTTGTGTAAGTGAATGCTTGTGTTTAAACCTTAAGTAATTCTTGGTTCTAATATCAAATATCTCATTGAATGATTGAGGGCATGGATTCATTCCTTGTTTACATGGGGAGTTAAATGCACCACTTTGTGGACTCACTCTATGTTTACTTGGAAAGTTAAATATTCCATTGTTCAACCCTTTTTCATTTGTGAGTAGTATTGATTAGCAGCCTTAGATTACTTGTGATTGATCTAGATTACTATCTTGGGTTATTGGACTCGCTAAATCTGCGAGCCCCTCATTTCCGCCCTGTGGTTGCAAGATCAGTGCCACATTAAAGGGGAGGGGTCTACAGGAGAGAAGCGTTAAGTGTTCCACTAGGCAACCCTTTTGTGCTTTTTGGAACTCACTTGTTTTCTAAGGTGTGGACTCACTTTGAGTTGATGTGAGGAGTTAAATGTTTCACTTTTGGACTCTCTTTTAGTTGGTGTGAAGAGTTAAATGTTCCACTTTTGGACTCACTTTGAGTTGGTGTGAAGAGTTAAGTGTTCCACTTTTTTGGACTCACTTCACATTCTTTTGAAGGGTTAAATGTTCCACTTTTGGACTCGCTTCGCATTATCTTAAAGGATTAAATGTTCCACTTTTGGACTCGCTTCACATTATCTTAAAGGGTTAAATGTTCCACTTTTTGACTCACTTCGCATTTACTTGAAGAGTTAAGTGTTCCACCTTTAGTGCTCTAAATACTTTTGATAGTGAATTACTTAGTTTTTATTTCTAGAAGGCCTGCTTGGGGACACACCACCTCAAGGGATGACCTTAACTCCTGTGTTCCGATAGAGTATAAATATCAGGAGGTGAATCCAAAGACACCTCTTTTGGGAATTGAGTTTGATATCACTCTTGGCTAAGCCTCAAAGAACTTTATACCTTTGAGAAGTGAAGGAGGAGATTTGGGTTACCGTCTCCCCCCGGCTGTGTGATTTTGGATTCTTCTCATTTACGAAGTTGAGCCTCACGTACCTTGTGTATATCGAGGACTCCTTAGAAAAGCCATGTATATCCTTATAGACAACTTGATAAGGTGTTGTTGTGTTCTAAGTGCCTACTAAAACATTGTCAAGAACATACACAAGTAGAACCTTTAAGGAGTAGAAATACTAAGTCACTATACTTGTCATGCGCAAGGTTGCTTTGCCCCTTGCTCATTGTTTGAAGATTGTTTGCTTGAATTCTCTGATTGCTGTCTTATGTGCCTGTTCAACGATGAAAATCTATTGATGTACTTACTTGATCTTTTAAAACAAACTGAGTTCCTGAGTTGAGACACCAACTTTTTACAGCTTGCTCAATTTTCTATCCTATCATTAGAGACTTGTTTTGACTTTAAATCTCTAGTTTTTTCCCTCTAGGAATAACATCAATTGGTTTACAAGGCCACTTTGGAAATAGTTGTCAAGTTAGAAGGTTATTCTTGGTGAGAAAGCTTATCTCTAGAATTGTTAGCTACATTCTTGGAGAATTTTAGTGCTCTTATTGTCCAAATCACTTTCATTTAATCAATTTCAATTATCTTTTGGCCTAGTCCAACCTCCTGATTCAAAAGTGCAAGGGTAGTCACCCTTTGATTTGAAGCACCTCTTTGACAGTGTTGGTAAAGCCCCTTTTTTTTCTCATTTCTCTTTGGACAATAGAGGACTTTGATTATCCTAGTTTGGCGTTAACACTTTGAAAGGTCACCTTATCATTGAGAGTATCTTTCTTTCATGTCAGTTACGACAAGGTACCAAGTTAATCAAGGGAAGCGACCCCCTGTTGCCTTTAGCCAGTTACCACCTGTCAAGACTCGTCGACAACCTAAGGGAAAAGGACCCCTTTTTGACCAATCTCCTAAGAGTGAATCTGAGGTTTGTTTTAATCTGGGAGCTAATCCTAGTGAAGTGAGCACCTCTTTTGTACCACTTTCATCAAGTATGGACATGAGTTACACTTTCACCCGACAAAAAAGAGAAGCCATGAATCAAACTCTCAAGGATATCTTCCAATGACACAGAAGAGAGTATGGTGGTTCTTCTCATGCTAGTCCACCCGGGTCACCTCCCAACAATGTGAGGTATTTTGATGCTCATCAACGAGCCGAAAGACATCATAAGCAAGCTCACTCAGATTCAGGGTCACAACATGAAGACCAGAACAATGAATCTAGTGATCACCACATCAACACAGCTAATGCAATGAGGCATTCAAGACAAACCTCCCCACTTAAAGACACCTCTCGATATGCAAATACCAGATTGAGAAGCATTGAGAGAGAGAAACAAGCCTACTTGGATGAACAGGCTGCTAAAAAAGAAAAATTCAGACAACTAGAGGAGGAGGAACGTGCATTGTTGGATATATAGAAAAGAGTCACCCAAGAAGAAGAAGATAGACTCTATGCACAATAACTCCAAAGCCAATTTAACAGGAGGGGAGCCAATAGTGGGACCAACTCGCCCCCATCTACCCCTTCCCCTAGCCCTAGAAGAAGATCAAGGACACCTTCACGATCCTCGAGTCCTAGAGGAAGAAGGGTTTCAAGATATGACCATCATAGGAGACAGTCATCTCATAGACATTCAAAGCAACCCTCCCAACGAGCACATCATGGCTCACAACATGGAGGAAGTTATGCTAAATTTGATCATATGGATTTCATGACTCTGCAACAAGAACCATCCTTTCAAGCATATGTGGAGCAATATGTGGAACAAAACAAAGACCAATTCTTGGAAAGTCTTATCAACAAAGGCGCTAAAGTTCCATATAATTTTGATGTTCACCAAAAAATCAAGAAACAGAATCTTTCAACTGATGAGGTGATCTTACAAATGCAAAAGGATATAGATAGGATGAAGGCTCCCAAGAGCACATTTCATTTGGACTCCATATGTCCTAACCCCATTGACAAAAGTGTGGTGATGGTAGAATTCCCTAAGAAAGTTGAATTCCCAACATACGACAAATATGATGGCACTAGTGACCCTCACGACCATGTTCGACAGTTCTACATAATGAGCTTTTCCTTTCACCATGAAGACTCCTACTTGATGAGATTATTCCCAAGGAGTTTAAAAGGTCAAGCCATGGAATGGTTCACCAACCTTTCCCCTCCAGTAAAGACATTTAAAGAACTTGTCCAAAGATTTGTTCAGCATTTTGCTTACAACTTATCGAGGTCGGTCACAATGCTTGATTTGTGTAAACTTAAGCAAAATCAAGGGGAATCTTTTGTCACATTTTTACAATGATGAATGTGATTGTGTTCGAAATACCCAAGGACAATCCTTAAAGAGGAGAGAATTGATATCATTGTGAGCAATCTAATCCCAGAACTCAGATATGAAGTCAAGAAAATCCCATTTAATTCCTTTGATACTATGGTAGAGGTGGCATGTCGCATTGAGGATGTCCTAAAAGAACAAGGAATTTTGGCTAAACCAACAAATAATAACAATAGCCAAAATAACAATACTAATGGTAACAAGGACAAAAAGAACTCCTATTGGAACAAAAACAAGCAAGTGGTCAATGACGGAGTTGTTGACTCATCTCAGGTAAAAAATGAAGGAGTTCTTAACCTCTCTCATGCAGTTCAAGCTATGAAATTGCAAACGTCTTCAACACAACAAGACAAACCTAAGTATCAAAAGAGATCTAAAACGGAGAAAAGACAATTTACCAAATTGGGAGAATCTTACGTAGATATTTTTAAGACATTAGTTGCTCATAATTTGGTGCACCCACAGGATCCTACAAAACATCGCATACCGGATCCTTTACCTCATTGGTGGGATGCTAAGGCTTTTTGTGTTTTCCATAATGGGATTGGACACGACATAGAAAATTGTTTTAAACTCAAGCATCTTGTCCAAGACCTTATTGAGAAAGGACAATTACAAGTGGATGGGTTAACCACTAATGCAGATCATAAAGCCTTTAAAGAGCCCTTGCCTAAATATGAGAAAGGAGAGAATTCTAACAATAAGAATGGCAAGGCGGCTATCAACTATACCTACACAAACGCGGAGAACGTCATTAACATGCTTGAAGTTGTGGATGATAGTGTCAACATGATGAGAGGGAAAGATCCCTATGGACATAATGTGGACTTAACTCCTATGACTGATGAAAGACCCGCTGTGGTGATAAGAGGTCCTCACTCACAAAGACTGCCCCAGTCCCTCAATGCTGTCACTAGGGGCCAGGCCCAAGTGCCCATTATCATTAGAGGTCCTAGCACTAGCAAGTCTAAACAGCCCATGTCCAAAGGTGCTCCTCCCAAATCTGCCGTTGGTCTTGATTCTAATTATAATCTTATTGACCAGCTACAATGTACACCCACGCAGATTTCCATTTTTGAGCTTTTAGAATTGTCTCCTAAGCACAAGTGCGTCCTCGAGGATGCTTTGCGAGTAGCCAATGTCCCTAACAACTTAGATATTGACCAATTCCAAAACATGGTCAACCATTTGGCTAGCCCTCATTACCTCACCTTCTCCGAAGAAGATGAAAAATCCATCAGTCACCCACATAACTTGGCGTTACACATCGAAGTCATGATTCATAAAACCCGTGTTAGGCGTGTACTGATAGATGGGGGTGCGGGGCTCAATATTTGTACCCTGAGTTTGTTGCTGGCCCTAGGATATTCTGAGAACGTCATTGACACAAAGAAAAGAATCACAATCAAAGCATATGACGAAGCAGAAAGAAGTTCTAAGGGATTGGCCATTTTACCTATTCGCATTGGTCCAGTAGAGAAAGATATCTTATTTCAAATTGTTGATGTTGGACCTCTAGCCTACAACATTTTGCTAGGTAGGCCATGGATTCATGAAATGCAAGCAGTCCCATCAACATATCACCAGTGTGTAAAGTTTCCCCATAACGGTGTAGAAATTTGCATCCCTGGAGATAGTGCTTTATCAATTAATAACATTTCTGTGGGATCACATGTACCTTTGAATAGGGAAGCTGAAAGTCCTAGTAGTTCACTTGAACAATGCAAGCAGAAGTTCAAGACCATGGATCTCGGGATGGGAGATTATAAGATTGATTCTTTTTCAAAAATGCCAATCTCTCCTAGGTCTTATGGGAGACCATCACCAAGTACAAAACCTTCATCATCGGCAATGACATTATTTGGGAAATTCATTGAATCTTCGGTCCCCATTCAAGAAGAGAAAGAGGAAGTTGTTGTAAGGGACTAGATATATCACGAGGAGAAATACAAACATAACGAGAATTTTGCTCCTTCACCTGAAACTTATGGGAAAGGGTATACAGTGGTTAAAAATATGGGATATCCGGGATATGGTCCCCTTAGTCATAGGTTGGATGCTAAAGCTGAGCCTCTTGATCATGCTCTCTTCGGATGAAAGAACAAGTCCATGATTGGCTTAGGTTTTGAGAATAAGAAGAAGAAAGGTGTCCCTGTCCCAGCTGTAATGGACAGTGACAGTGATGCAGATTATACGCCTGATCTTTCCAACCAACAAGATGTGTCTGATGATTGGGTGCCCTCAATGAATCTCCTTTGGGGAGATTCCACAGATTTGATGCTTGATAGTCCTACTATCCCAGCTACGACGGATAGTGATTGTGGGACTGCTAGATCGACAAAGGAAAGTGTTACTGTCCTAGCTGCGATGGATAGTACCAATACTAGCACTAGAGAGGGGGAAACCCTTCCTAACCTTGAGGCTTCTACATCACGAGGCCTAAATGATGACTCAGAGATAGACTCCCATGAATATGAATGGGATTCACTTTCAGATGCAACAATTGATCTGGACGTGGATATTATCCATGCCTATAGTACCCAACCCGATGCGACTAACAATCCTAGTGTCGGACTAGAGGATTGTCCTCCTCAAATCGCCTTAGTGGATGATGCTTCGTTTGATAGGAAAAGTCCTAATTCGGGTATCTTAGGAGAAGACTTGATGAACTCTGACTATATGGTCACCAGAGATGACACCTTTTGCATAAACAACATCGAACCCGCCATTGACTTACCCCTTGTTCACTTTGACCTAATTGACTGGTCTTAGCGCCATCAAGAGCCCACATTCCTCACCTTCCACAATGATTATGAAATTGCTTGCTATCTAAATGCTCTTGAACCCGTGGCTGCTTCCACCAGTGAACCAACAACCAGCATGACAGAGCCTGATATTAAGTACCTCAGTCTCAAAATAAAAGAGAAAAAGAAAAATATGTCTGATGGTGAAAACCACTTTGTGGCGGTGTCAGAACCAAAAATAGTAAAAAGAAATGACGCATCCGAAGGTGAAAACCTCTTTGAGGCACCTAAGGATGGGGTACTTAATAACTTGCCGAGTTATTTCCAGGATAGATCATCAATATTGATTGAACCAACAAAGCCAGTCAATTTAAACACAAAAGAAAATCCTCAGATAGTCCATCTTGCTCAATCTTTATCAGAGGAAGAGACCAAGGCTTATGTACAATTTTTACAAAAAAAGAAAATTAATTTTGCATGGACTTACTCAGACATGCCAGGGCTTGACATGAATCTCATAATGCATCACTTATCCATAGCTCCAGGAGTCAAACCAATAAAACAGAGATTAAGAAAAATGCATCCACATGTAGCTCTACTTGTCAAAGGAGAATTAGAAAAACTTTTGAGAGTTGGATTTATTAGAGCCATCGATTATGCAGAATGGATCTCAAACATAGTACCTATCTCCAAACATGATGGGTCCATTCGTGTCTGCACAGATTTTAGAGATTTAAACAAAGCATGCCCAAAGGATGATTTTCCACTTCCAAACATTGACATGATAGTGGACATGACAGCGGGCTATGACATATATTCTCTAATGGATGGTTTCTCAGGGTATAATCAAATCAAAATAGCTCCTGAAGACCAAGAGAAAATAGCATTCACATGTGCATGGGGAACCTATTGCTGGAACGTCATGCCATTTGGGTTAAAGAATGCAGGAGAAACCTACCAAAGAGCTATGATGACTATCTTTCATGATATGATGCACAAAAACATGGAAGATTATGTGGATGATACCTTGGCAAAATCAAGAAAACGGGACACACACCTCAATGATCTGGAAGTAATTCTAGATCGTATGGAACAATTTCAACTCAAATTGAATCCAAAGAAGTGCGCATTTGGCGTCACCTCAGGCAAACTTTTAGGATTCATAATATCAGCAAAAGGTATCGAGGTTGACCCCGAAAAGGTCCAAGCAATATTAGATATGACACCTCCTCAGAATATCAGCCAAATGAGAAGTCTTCAGGGACATCTTCAATCAATTAGGAGGTTTATTTCTTAGCTTGCAGATAGAGCGCAACCCTTCAACAAGACATTGCATAAGGGTGCTTCTTGTGTTTGGAACGAGGATTGTTAAAAGAGCCTAGATCAGATCAAATAATACTTGGCCAATCCTCCGATCCTAATGCCTCCTATTCTAGGGAAACCATTGATCCTATATATTTCAGCTACAAACACTTCCCTGGGGGCATTATTGGCTCAAACAGATGATACTGGGAAAGAACGGGCCATCTACTATATCAGCCTTACTCTAGTCTCCTATGAGATCAATTACAATAATATTGAGAAGTCTTGTCTCGCAGTGGTGTTTGCTTCTCAAAAGTTGCGCCACTACATGCTTGCTCATACCATACATTTGGTTGCCAAAATTGATCCCCTTAAATACTTGCTTAGCAAGGCTGCCCTGATGAGTAGACTTGCTAAATGGATGATGGTCCTCACTGAATTTGACATAGAGTACGTTGAAAGGAAGGCAATAAAAGGGCAAGATATTGCCGACCAATTAGCTGATTTTCCAATCCAGGATAGTATGCCAGTCCAAGTGGAATTCCTAGACGAACACATCTTGTATACAACTACTCGCACTTGGACAATGTTCTTTGATGGTTCCCGCATGCAAAATGGATCAGGTGCTGGAGTGTTATTTGTTTCTCCACATGGGTACAACATTCCAAAGTCTTACAAACTATTATTCCCATGTACCAATAATATTGCAGAATATGAAGCTTTAACTAATGGCTTGAGAATGGCTATAGAATGGAACATCATAGAGTTACATGTCTTTGGGGATTCCCAGTTAATCATCAACCAAGTTAATGAAGAGTATCAAACCAAGGATGACAAATTGATATCCTATAAAAAGATGGTTGATTCTTTGAGATGCTACTTCACCTTTGTGATGTTTCAACAGATCCCTAGGACAAAGAACAAAGCTGTAGATGCCATGGCCACATTAGCCTCACTTTTTCAATTGGAGACACATGAATCCAGATTTGAATTCCTGGTGGAAGAGCTACACCATCCCATCTTTGACTCGTCTGAAAGCCATGTCGTTTGTGCCATTATCACACACGAGTCTTCCCGATATGGTGCTATCTATTCATATCTTCGTGATGGCATCATCCCCGACACATTCAACCGCTCCGAACGTCGAAACCTCATCCGTAATGCCTCTCACCACACCCTCATCTCTGGTGATTTATATAGGAGGGGTTTAGATGGGACGCTCCTTAGGTGCTTGGAAAAGGAGGAATCCAACCAAGCGTTAGCTGACATCCACGAGGGCATTTGTGGTGGAAATTCTAATGGTCTTGCCATGGCCCGAAGGTTGCTTAGGGCGGGATATTATTGGCCCACAATGCAGATAGACACAGTCACCTTTGCTAAGTCATGTGAAAAATGTCAGAAACATGGAAACCTGATTCATGCTCCAGGTAGGGAGCTGATCCCTTTTGTTTCTCATTGGCCATTTCAGCACTGGGCCTTTGATCTAGTTGGGCAGATTCATCCCAACTCATCAGGTGGACACAAGTTCATTATTACTGCCACTGACTACTTCACAAAATGGGTGGAAGCTGTGCCACTTTCTATTGCTTCAGGAAGGACCATTTCTTTATTCATCTTGAATCATATCATTTGCTGATTTGGAGTGCCTTCTGAGATCATTACTGACAATGGAGGTCAATTTAAGAATAAGGACCTAAAGCACCTATGCAAAAAGTTTAAAATCAAGCAACACTGGTCCTCCATATATTTTCCACAGGGAAATGGACAGGCAGAAGCTTCTAACAAAACCATTCTTAAGATTCTTCATAGAACAGTGCACAAGAATGGTAGGGATTGGCACTTACAAATCAATCCAGCACTATGGGCTTACGGAACAAGCATTCGCACACCTACAGGAGCCACTCCTTTCTCTCTCACCTATGGCGCTGAAGCAATATTGCCTTTAGAAGTTGAGATACCATCACTTAGAGTCTCACTCAAAGGTTTGATTACAGATGAGGATTACTGCACCATGAGGTTACAGGAACTAAAAATTCTAGATGAGAAGCGTAAGGCTTCCTTTGATCATATGAGAGTGTATCAAAAGCATATGTTCAAGGCATTCAACAAGAAAGTTCTCCCTAGAGAATTTAAAATAGGTGATCTTGTTTTGTGAGAGAACCCTAAGAACCAACAACACAGAGAGCAAAAGGGCAAGTTTGAACCTAACTGGCTTGGACCATATGTTATTACAGCTGCTTTTGGTACTGGTGCATATTTACTGTCAGACCCTGATGGAGAATAGCTCCCTGATCCCATCAACATTGTACACCTCAAGAAGTTCTATCCTTGATGCCCATTCTGTCTGGGGGCATCCTTTGTACATATCTTATTGATCCTGAAAAAAATTTCAAAAAAATTGATATATGATGCTAAAAAAATCCTAAAAAGCATATAAAGTCCTAAAAAATTTTTTTTTAAAAAAAAAGAAAAAGTGCCTTGGTGAAAACCTAGCAACAGGCACCTTGGTAGAAAAAATACAAAAAGACAAAAAAGAAAGAAAAAATTGTAATAAATCCAAGTGGTGAAAACCTGGAAACAGGCGCTACTTGAGGCCTTTGCACCCCTATTTGTTAGCATGCATCCTCGACACTTAGCCTTTCTCCGTCATGCCTTGACCTTATTTGACTTGGTCTGGAATTGGTCTTTGTCTTTGTCTAAGGGGCATACCTATTAGCATAGGTCTTTTAGGTGCATTTGTCTCTTGGGGCATTTCACAACAGGTGTTTTTCAACACCACCACAAACTGTGTTTTTCAACACTACCCCTGCGCCGAGTGTTTCTTAACACTTATCAGATGTCTTACCCAATAGTCTAAGTATGATGAAATATTTCTCATTTGCAGATGTGATAACCAGAGTTTGACTCTATGACCAACACACACACACTTAAACAATCAACTCATTGAGATATGTTGACTTTATTTTTCTTTGTGTGCTGTCTATGAAGATTTCTTTGATGAGTGGTCTCTCCCTGAGAAGTTTTCGATGATGCATAGCTAGAAGACTAAGGGTATGAGAACATGTTTTATTTCTTTATCTTCTTGTGGGTAGATTTTGTTGATCCTAACTGTCATGAGCATTTATGCTGGTCTTACTTGACACTATGCATTGACGAGGTATTATCCTTGACTATTTTCTAAGTGCATGCTTCTAGTTATCTTGACTTTCATGTGTCTTGATACAAGCATAATCTTGCCATATCAAACTTAGGTAATCTTACTGCATTAGTCATCTTGACCTATATGTCTTTGATGCCTAGGTGAGATTTCCACATTTCTATCTGATAAAGATCATATTCATATCCACATAGTTATGCTAGTGTGCATTATATGATCTTACGACGCTACCAATAACACTCGATGATGATAATTAGATGTCTATAAGCGTTGTGACCTTGCAAGTCAACCACTTTCAGAGTAGCTTGCCTTCTTAGGTTCATCATAGTTTAGTTTTTTGGCATCTTGCATATGGAGAGAGCTCTTCTTTTTATCATCTATGGACTAGTTGGTCAACTGTGCTCATTTTATGATTCTTCTTGATCATCTCTTTCATTTTTGGTCTTTTCATTTCCTATCCATTTTGGACTCGAAACCAAAATCTGAGTCACGTTGACTAACCTTTTGAGGCACAATTCTTTGATTTCTAATAGAATTTCTTCATTTCCATGTCTTTCAACCTTCTAGTCTTTCATTCACCCCTTTCGCTTCCTCTCTCTAAGGTTTGACTTAATCTTTATCCTATATCTTTCCCAGTCAAACCTAGTCAACCTGGGGCATATCTTCACTGTTTGATGGTTATCTTATCATGCTCCATCCTTCGATTATGATTCATTAGGATTTGATCAAATATTTTATCAATTTTGTTGTTCCTCTCTATCTGATTTTGATTTCGATTCCGAGGGGGCAATATCTATGGGATTCTCATCCCTGATTTCCTTGATTCTCTTGATTCAAACATCTTTTGTGAGCTTTTGCTCAAATTTGAGATTGTTATATCTTATTTTGGATATGATCCTGAATCGACCTCATGTCCAGAATCTTTTGTTTATGCTTTGTCTGGATGTGATCCCAAATCGATCCCACATCTGAGTTGTTTTGTGATCCCAGATCGATCTCACGTTTCAACTTCATTCTTTGACTACATGTGTTCCCAAATTGATCACACATTAGTCAAAGAGGGGCAAATGTATGCACCCTAAAATGGTCGCCTAGACTTTGGGCCCCCATTTCTCAATTTATCAAATCCCTGAATCAATATTTTCAAATATCAACATTTTTCAAATATATCAATTTCCTTGATCAAATCATAATCAATTCAATATTTCCTAAGGTTTGAGCCTTATTTAATTTAAAAGAAAATAAAAATAAAAATCTTATTTAATTAAGAGAACTTGCTCTCTTTTAATTAATTAAAAATCTCTTTTAATTAAATAATAAAATCATTTTATCCTAAGCCTTTATTTAATTAAAAGGAATTTCCTCCCCTTTTATTTAAATAAAAAATCTCCACTTTTCTTCTTATCCTATGTTGTACAAATAAAGCATTTAATTCTTATTTATAAAGAAAAATAAAATAAAAAATAAAAGAAAAGTATTTTTTGCCTCACATGGACATAAAGTAAATGCTCAACATAAAGTAAATGCTTATAATTTTCTTATTGGAAGATATTTGTGCACAAGGATCAAGCTTCTTTTTTTCTCCATCGTTGATTAAATCTTTTGCCTCTTAATCTCCATCGTCCATTGATTTTTCATTTCCTATAAAAGAAGAGCTCTCTTCTTCATTTTCATATCCATTCTCTTTTATGCTATTATTATGCTACAGGTTTTTGAAGCTTTTGGAGATATTCTTGCATCAAGTTTTGAAGATTTGGAGCATCATTGGCATTCATTTTGCATCTACATCACATCCTAGCTTGCATCATAGTTGCATCATCATGGTATCATTTCCTTTCATGTTTTAGATTAATCTCACATAGTTTAATTAGAGGGTTTGTAACTCTTTCATTTCTATTTTCATAGCTTAATTGCATCTTCATTCTCATAAGATTAATTTTCATTCTCATATAGATTTGCATATCATTGCATTCATTTGGAATCTCTCATTGTGTGGTTGACTAGCAAGGTCATGAGTTTATAGCTCTAGCTGAGAGCAATTTTATAAATCTTGCAACTCCATGCATAGAGAGCTATGGATCGATTTGTGAGGGCTCATTCTTGAGTTTCCTTGCATGTAAGGATTCATAGAAGTGCACTACTTTTGTGTGTACACCTAGGTTGTGGTTGTTTGAGGATTGGGAGACACACAGAAAGATTCTTCATTAATCAAACCTCATTATTGCATCAGATGTCCACTTAATCAGATATGGGGGAAGACCGCAAAATAAAACTCTTTGGAAGGTTCGTGAGTCAGACCACGAGGCAATACTTGAGACAATCAAGGGTAGGCCAGACCCAATTGGTTCATTGGACTAAATGGAGATACAAAATATCATAACATGTCAAATTTATATAGCACTATAAATTGGGTGGACTGTAAATTGCTCATGCATTACCCTGTATGTATAAAAAGAAGTTTGTAACATTTAATGACAACCTTTCTCTTCTATTTTTTGGGGCAATACCGGAAGGTTTTCTCAGCTCAGCTCTTTCCTCCGGTGCTCCTATTGAGCTGAGTTGTAAAAATATTTCTCATTATTAATAAAAAAAACTTTATAATAGAAATCTTATAGTTTAGAGATTTTTCAAAGCATACATAGCATAATTCACATATTGTTGACATACAGTAAGATCCCAGTTCAACATTAACTTCCACACATAAACCCAAGCCAAAACCAACTTCTAAACAAGCCTTCCATAAACACCATGTACAAAAAACCTAAAATCTTCCAAAAAAACCTAACCCAGAGCAGTAGGAAACTTGGTAACAACCTTACTTCCTTCAGAAGCAGCATGCCTAGCCAGCTCTCCAGGCAGAACAAACTTGACAACAATCTCAATTTCTCTGGAGGAAAGTGTCATGATCTTGTTATATTTTAGTAGAGAAGCAGCCTCAAGAGTAATCTTATCAAAAATATCAATCATGAAGCTCTCCATGATATCCATGGCAACACTGGATATTCCCTTGGAGGGATGCACTTGTTTCATAACCTTTTGTAACTTCTTACACTTCTCTTCCTCTTCTTTTTATTATTCTCTTCCTTTTTAACATCACTTTCTTTTCTTTTCTCAGCTTTTGAGAATCCTTTACTTCATTCTCTCCTTTCATACCATCTTGATGCAGAGCCCTCCACTATCACCTTAAATAGGCCAACTCAACTTGAGGATTCAACAAGTAACTTGGAATCAACTCAAGGAATCAGTCCTATTCAAAGATCAAATGGAGTTCTCTAACTTTTTAAGTCACTTCCACAACCACACTCATGAGTTCACTATCACTTTTCTTTGTTCCAATCTCTCTAGGCACCAATACCCTCCTAGGCCGCTTAGTGCACCTAGTGCCTCCAACACACCAAAAATGAAATGAAATTTCTTACCTTGATCCCAATGCTATGGATCATCTTAAAATGGTACATTAGACATGTTCAAACTCTCCTTTCACTCCTATCCACTCATCTTTCACCATTCTTCCACTATAGCCTTCCAGACTTGCCTAGTAGCCCTACCAAAACTGAAATCAGTGTTTTTCTCCCAAACTTCCAAAACAACCTATTGATGTTTTTACACTTTTGAGTACCCTTTTCAGAGTTCCTTAGTTGATATCAATCTTAGACTTTAACTCTTTCACTGGTGTAGACTTCCTTTTTTAAGTGCTCTTCTCCCAAGCCTAATTAGCCCCTCCTAACAAAGAAACCCTATCACCCACTTACTTCCAGGGTTCCATGACCAAAAATAGTCTTTTATTATGATCCTAAACCAATGATTTTCCACTTTTCAAGAATAGACAACAAGTTTTAAACACCCAACTATAAAACCCTCTATTTAAGGCCTTCACACATGTGGCTTCTCCAATCTAACACCTCCACACACTTCCCAATAAAAATAAGGGTTTAAACACCATTAAAAAAACATAATATGACCAGCCAAGTCATAAAATATGGCCCTCCAATGGATGAATCTCTCAGACCATGACTGGTCCCAACACTAGTAACCCCCAATCAGCACTTTACTCTCCATGTTTGTGGTCTCTCCTCCACAATACCTACCCATCCCTACATTTAAAATTCTATACAAGGATTATATAAATTTTATGACTCCTCCCACCAATCACATTAACCACAGGGGGTGGGGGAGTCAATCCATTCATTAAACTTTCAAAATAAATAAAGTGTTGTTTGCAAAATCCCTATTCAGGACAATCAATAATAACTTGGATTTACTATTCCAAAATGTCACAAAATACTTCTAGTGAATCCAAATTTAGTTTTTATAAAGATGAGATGTTAGTGAATGACTTCTTCCTAATACTACTCTTCCACAAGATCCATATTTCAACCCTTTTGTGGATCTGCAGGCTCAATCGCAAGCCCACAGGATTGGCCAAGAGAAAATTGTGATTGTATATCAACTAATTACAAACTATTCATTTGAGGAGAAAATATTGCAATGATCAAGAAGAAAATTGGCTATGGAAAATCTAGTTATGAATTCTGTTAAGAATGAAACTATTAAGGAATTACATGATATAGTTCAGAGATTTTTCACAGCATACATAGCATAATTCATATATTCTTTACATACACTAAGATCCCAGTTCAACATTAACTTCCACATAAACCCAAGACAAAACCAACTTCTAAACAATCCTACCATAAAAACCACATACAAAAAACCTAAAATCTTCCAACAAAACCTAACCCAAAGTAGTAGGAAACTTGGTAAAAACCTTACTTCCTTCATTCTCTCCTTTCATACCATCTGCTTTAAGACCCAAAACCCCATAGAAACTAGGGCTCACCCAATGTCTTGTCTCCCAGCACCATAGAAACAAAACCAAAGTTGATTCACCATCATTTGACCATCCTATGATGGATTCATGCATAAAATACCCCCTCCAAAGGCTAGAACATCTAATGCTCTGGGAGGAAGATTATAATTTCCATATTTCCACAAGGCTTGAAATATTTTCATTGTTATCGCTCTCCACCTCCGCTCTCTCAATTTAGTCCTCTCCCTCCCTGCTACACTTAGCTTAGCCATCCTTACCTACTCTTTAACAAATATTCTCCAAAATTTGTATACAAAGGCATCCTACAGGAAAAAATGAAAAGTTTCCCAGAGAATATATCCTATAGCTTTTGACCAATTGAGGAAGCAAAAAATAAGTGAATAAGCAATTGGCTACCAGCCACAAAGAAATTACAAGACTTTGAAAAAAAAAAATTCTTTCTTGATGCTGAACTCATTTGATGTGGTTGTATATGATATGTACGCTGTACTTTACAAAGTGTTTTGTGATTATCTAATTTCAACTTATTATATGATGCAACCGAGTGTCGACATAGTCATTATATATGGTATGTTTTACTATTTTTTTTGAGAACTAATGCTTCTAGTGAATCCAAATTTGAATATTTGAGAGCCCACAGATCCAGATTTCAACCCTTTTTTTCTTCCTAATACTACTCTTCCGGATCTAGATCCAGATTGCGAGCCCACAGGATTGGCCAAGAGAAAACTATGACTGTATATCAACTGACTACAAAATGATCAGTTGAGGACAAAATATTGCAACGATCAAGAAGAAAATTGGCTATGGAAAATCTAGTTATGAATTCTATTAAGAATGAAACTATTAAGGAATTGCATGATATATTACTCAATGGTGCAAGGAATATTCTTGATGAACATGGGATTGCAGCTACATCTATTCAATATATAGAGGAAGATATAGAAAATATTCTTAATAGAGATATTAATGTGAGAGAAAAGGACATTTCAGAAGAAAATGGTTATCTTGGTGCCATCCAAGGTATGCCAATTACTTAGGATGAAGAGACAAAGCCCACAATTAATGGGAAAGAGTGGGAAGAGCTTCTTGGACCCATGATAGAAGTTACAGATAAGGAGGAAGAGCTAGGAAGGGGAAAGTGGCAAAGGAAAGAAGTAAGATATGTGTGTGACCCTATGTCAGATGATGACGATGATTACTCACCATCTACTAGTAGCTCAAGTAGTGACAAAATCTCTTCAGTGCACATGTACACTAACAACAAAAATTCAGATAGAGAAGTAACAAGTGTTGTGGAATTATCCATAGAGCAATGTGAAATGAAGGCTCAAATTGGTTCATTAGTAGGCAAAGAATTTGGTCATGCATTTCATTCTAGCACCACAAATATTTCTATTAGAAATGCCTATTCATCAATGGCCTTGCATTTATAGGACTTGGGCATTATCCTTGAAATGTAAGTTCATTGCCACCTTTGGCAAGACAGTCTCACTCCTCATTTTACAACAAAGGGAAGTCATCTATGGTCCAAGGTTTTAATTCAGCTGAAAAGTGGAGAGCTTCTCAAGGTACTGATCTCTTTTGTAGAGAAGTTCCTTCTTCATCTCAAGGTTCTCATTTAGGTGACGAACTCCTTCGAGGTCCACAAATAGATCCATTAATTGGTAAAAGGGTAGATGCAATTTTGGAAAGAGTATCCCAATTGAAGAGTAATGGAAATTCTAGTGAGCATAAAGTTATTGCAAATAGAATGGGTGTATCTCCTCCACTAAAAAATATAACTTTCCAAAGACTTGAGTTTAAATGGAGACTATTTGTTCCCAAACATGCCCCAGTCGAGCAGATGAACCGGATGTTGCTTGAGTAAAGAAGATAGTGGTTTATTAATGCATTTGCATTATCCCACTTGCTATCAGTTACTACTTTTTGAGTAGCTTGCTAGCTACTTCTATGTGAGATTTCTATAAAATATAATGTCCTCATGCAAGTACATGCCATAGACAATCATTCCAACCCCGCCGACGACTCCGTGCTGAAGTGTCCCTCAAGGTCCCTTAAGCATGGAATTGATGATATTTGTGGGGTCATATCTCATAGCTTGTGTGAGGTAGAATCAATCTATTAGGTGATACAAGATTGTGTTACTGGGGCCTACAAAAGCCTATCTCAGTTTTGAGAGATTCAACTTCATTTAAAATTGGCAACACATTCTCAGTTGGTGTCAGAACTCAAGGCGTTCCTCAGCTGAAATGACCAACATTGTGTATCTTTCCAACCGTCGGTTGTAGCATCTAACCATCAGTTCCAATAGCTCTAGATGGCTGGGTAAATGCTAGTAGAAACCTTGTTCGGCACCCACAGTCATTCGAACCCCGCCGATGACTCCGTGCTGAAGTGTCCCTCAAGGTCCCTTAAGCATGGAATCGACCATCTTTGTGGGGTCATATATCATAGCTTGTGTGAGGTAGAATCGATCTGTCAGGTGATACGGGACCATGTTGTTAGGGCCTACACAATCTTGTCTCAGTTTTGAGAGATTCAACTTCATTTAAAATCAGCAACACATTCTCAGTCGGTGTCAAAACTCAAGGTGTTCCTCAGCTGAAATGGCCAACATTGCGTATCTTTCCAACCATCGGTCGTAGCATCGAACCATCAATTCCAATAGCTCCAAATGGCTGGGTAAAACTAGTGGCAACCTCATTCGGCACCCACAGTCATTTGATCGCCACCGATGACTCTGTGCTGAAGTGTCCCTCAAGGTCCCTTAAGCATGGAATCGGTGATCTTTCTGGGATCATATCTCACAGCTCATGTGAGGTAGAATTGATCTATTAGGTGATATAGGACCATGTTGTCGAGGCCTACAAAATCCTATCTCAATTTTGAGAGATTCAACTACGTTTAAAATCGACAACACATTCTCAATCGGTGTCAAAACTCAAGGTGTTCCTCAGCTGAAATGGCCAACATTGCGTATCTTTCCAACCATCAGTCGTAGCATCAAAATGTTAGTTCCAAAAACTCTAGATGGTTGGGTAAATACTAGTGGAAACCTCATTCGGCACCCACAGTCATTTGATCCCCACCGACGACTCCATGCTAAAGTGTCCCTCAAGGTCCCTTAAGCATGAAATCAACAATCTTTGCAGGGTCATATCTCAGAGCTTGTGTGAGGTAGAATTGATCTGTTAGGTGCTACAAGACCATGTTGCCAGGGCCTACAAAAACTTGTCTCAGTTTTTAGAGATTCAACTTCTTTTAAGTTTAGCAACACATTCTCGGTCGGTGTTAGAACTCAAAGTGTTCCTCAACTAAAATGGCCAATGTTGCGTATCTTTCTAACCGTCAGTTGTAGCATCAAACCGTCAGTTCCACAGCCCTGGATGGCTGGGTAAAGGCTAGTGACAACCTCATTCAGCACCCATAGTCATTTGATCCCCACCGATGACTCCGTGCTGAAGTGTCCCTCAAGGTCCCTTAAGCACTAAATGGGTGATCTTTGTGGGGTCATATCTCGGAGCTCGTTTGAGGTATAATCAATCTATTAGGTGCTATCGGACCATGTTACTATGGCCTACAAAAGCCTATCTCAGTTTTTAGAGATTCAACTTCTTTTAAGTTCGGCAACACATTCTCAGTCAGTGTCAGAACTCAAAGTGTTCCTCAGCTGAAACGGCCAACATTGCATATCTTTCCAATCATCAGTCGTAGCATCAAACCATCAGTTCCAATAGCTTCGGATGGCCAAGTAAATGCTAGTGGAAACCTCATTTGGCACCCACAGTCATTCGATCCCCATCGACGACTCCATGCTGAAGTGTCCCTCAAGGTCCCTTAAGCATGAAATCAGCGATCTTTGTGGGGTCATATCTCGGAGCTCATGTGAGGTAGAATCGATGTGTCAGGTGCTATGAGACCATGTTGTTAGGTTCTAAAAAAGCCTATCTCATTTTTTAGAGATTCAACTTCTTTTAAATTCGGCAACACATTCTCGGTCAGTGTTAGAACTCAAAGTGTTCCTCAGCTGAAACGGTCAACGTTGCGTATCTTTCTAACCGTCAGTCGTAGCATCGAACTGTCAGTTCCAACAGCTTCAAATGGCTGGGTAAACACTAGTGGCATCCTTTTTTGGCACCCACAATCATTTGATCCCCGCCGATGACTCCGTGCTGAAGTGTCCCTCAAGGTCCCTTAAGCATGAAATTAGTGATCTTTGCGGGGTCATATCTCGAAGCTCATGTGACGTAGAATCAATCCAATAGGTGCTAGGAGACCGTATTGCTAGGGCCTACAAAAGCCTATCTCAGTTTTTAGATATTCAACTTATTTTAAATTTGGCAACACATTCTCGGTCGGTGTCAGAACTCAAAGTGTTCCTCAGCTAAAATGACCAACATTGCATATCTTTCCAACCATCGGTCATAGCATTAAACCATCAATTACAATATCTCTGAATGGTAGGGTAAACACTAGTGACAACCTTTTTTTCCATGCACAGTCATTCGAACGCTACTGACAACTCAGTGTTGAAGTGTCCCTCAAGGTCCGTTAAGCATGAAATCATCAATCTTTGCGGGGTCATATCTCAGAGCTTGTGTGAGGTAGAATCGATATGTTAGGTGCTACAAGACCATGCTGCCGGGGCCTACAAAAGCCTGTCTCAGTTTTTAGATATTTAATTTCTTTTAAATTCGGCAACACATTCTTAGTCGGTATCAAAATTCAAAGTGTTCCTCAGCTGAAACGACCAATGTTGTGTATCTTTCAAACCATCGGTTGTAGCATCGAACTGTCTATTCCAATAGCTCCAGATGGTTGGGTAAATGCTAGAGGCAACCTCATTCACCATGCACAGTCATTCGAACGCCACCGATGACTCTGTGCTTAAGTGTCCCTCAAGGTCCCTTAAGCATGAAATCATCGATCTTTGTGGGGTCATATCTTAGAGCTCGTGCAAGGTAGAAAAAATTTGTTAGGTGCTACGAGACCGTGTTGCCAGGGCCTACAAAAGCCTATCTCATTTTTTAGAGATTCAACTTCTTTTAAATTCAGCAACACATTCTCGGTCAGTGTCAAAACTCAAAATGTTCCTCAACTAAAATGGCCAATGTTGCGTATCTTTGAAACCGTCAGTTGTAGCATCAAATCGTCAGTTCCAATAGCTCCGAATAGCTAGGGAAATGCTAGTGGCAACCTCATTCACCACACATAGTTGTTTGAACACCGCTGATGACTCCATGGTGAAGTGTCCCTCAATGTCCCTTAAGCATGAAATTGATGATCTTTTTGGGGTCATATCTTAGAGCTTGTGCAAGGTAGAATCGATCCATCAGGTGCTAAAGGACTATGTTGCTGAGGCCTACAAAATCCTATCTCAGTTTTTAGAGATTCAAATTCTTTTAAATTTGGCAACACGTTCTCGGTCGCTGTCAGAACTCAAAGTGTTCCTTAGCTGAAACGGCTAATGTTCCGTATCTTTCAAACCGTCAATTGTAGCATCAAACCATCTATTCTAATAGCTCCAAATGGCCAGGTAAACACTAATGGAAACCTCATTCACCACACATAGTCATTCAAACACCACCGATGACTTTGTGCTGAAGTGTCCCTGAAGGTCCCTTAAGCATGAAATCGATGATCTTTGTGGGGTCATATCTTAGAGCTCATGTGAGGTAGAATCAAACCATTAGGTGATATAAGACCATGTTGCTAGGGCCTACAAAAGCCTATCTTAGTTTTTAGAGACTCAACTTATTTTAAATTCAAAAACACATTCTCGGTCGATGTCAAAACTCAAAGTGTTCCTCAGCTGAAATGGCCAATGTTGCATATCTTTCAAATCGTCGGTCGTAGCATCAAACCGTTAGTTCCAACAGCTCCAAATGGCTGGGTAAACACTAGTGGGAACCTCATTCACCATGCACAGTTGTTCGAACCCCGCCGACGACTCCGTGCTAAAGTGTCCCTCAAGGTCCCTTAAGTATAAAATTGATGATCTTTGTGGGGTCATATCTCGGAGCTCGTGCGATGTAGAATCAATCCGTCAGGTGCTACAAGACCGTCTTGCTAGGGCCTACAAAATCCTATCTCATTTTTTAGAGATTCAACTTATTTTAAATTTGGAAACACATTCTCAGTCAGTGTCAGAACTCATAGTGTTCCTCAGTTGAAATGACCAACATTGCATATCTTTTAAACTATCAGTCATAGCATCAAACCCTCTATTCCAATAGCTCTGAGTGGCCGGGAAAACACTAGTGGCAACCTCATTCACCACACATAGTCATTCGAACTCCACCGATGACTTCGTGCTGAAGTGTCCCTCAAGGTCTCTTAAGCATGAAATCTATGATCTTTGTGGGGTCATATCTTGGAGCTTGTGCAAGGTAGAATCTATCCATCAGGTGCTACAAGACCATGTTGTCGGGACCTACAAAAGCCTCTCTTAGTTTTCAGAGATTCAACTTCTTTTAAATTCGGCAACACATTCTCGGTTGGTGTCAGAACTCAAAGTGTTCACCAGCTGAAACGACTAACATTGTGTATTTTTCAAACCATCGGTTGTAGCATCAAACCGTTTGTTCCAACAAATTTGAATGGTCAGATAAATGCTACTAACAACCTTTTTTGGCACACATAGTCATTTGAATGACACCGATGACTCCAGGGTGAGCAGTAGGATGAGTGTAAATATGTATTCTAGTGTTTGTCATTAACAATTAGTCAGTTAGGGGACAATTAGAAGTTAGTTTGTAAAAGCATAAGGTTGCACATCCACATCTATCGTAGTAATCTTATTAATAAAAGAACTCTTGCCAACATTAGGGTACCCCAAGAATCCTTATATTATGTAATGTCCCCGATTTAGCAAGTACCTGTGCTTGCTATTGTCAGTTCATTAATGTAATTCCCATGAGCTAATGGAATGTTTAGGGGATCTCTGTGTGCACTTACTATTTATAGTAAGTTAGTTAGTGGCTCCTATTTTAGGCAAGGTAGTTGGATTTCGGTTTGATCTTCATTCTTCTTCAGTTGGATTCATAATGTGCATCCGTCTTCATATCTTATACAATTAGGCTTGGCTTAATTTATTATCATGTTACTTTATGTTCTAATTAAAAAGTGTGTGCTTGACGCTTCAAGGCACTTAAGTGAGAAGTGTGTATTTGAAGCTAGATTTTGGTGTGATGAAGAAGATTGAAGTTTTTGCTTAAAAAGCCTTCGACTTGCAAAAATGGATTTCATTGATTATGTTATATTTTGATGAAATGGAGAATTCTATAATGGTTTGAAATGCTAAAGAGAATAGGGTTTAATTGCCAAGAAGAACGTTCATTCTTCCAGGCATTATGTTGTGAGATGGAGTCTTGTGCCATCGAATAATGCTAAGAATGCCATTGAGTTTTGAAAGTGGTGGGCAGCTAGCAAATCTGGGTGCATTTCTGGTAGTGCTGTGAATTAATGGTAGGAGGTTTTTTGTTTGAATGTTTTAATACAGAGACTGTGGTGACTAGACTTAATTATCATAACTACAGGGTCTTTCAATTCTCTGCTAGGCATAAGTCTTCTGCAAACAGTTCTTCCCAGCAGGCCCAGGTTTGATAACATTATCAGGTGTGTGAGTTGATGCTTTGCTATTACATTCCAACAGTCGCAAATTCAATAATAGAAGTTGCGTGAGCAATTTCAGCTAGAGATTATACTTTCAGTCATAGCAGATGAAATAATAGGTGCATGAATGTTATTTTAATTTGAGGAGATTATGAAATATTAGAAATTATAATAATGAACATGGAGTTTCAATTTATCGAATGTATTGAAATTTAAATGAAGAATTTTCAACCAAGCTATAAATAAATTGTTGAAGCATTAGTATCCGGATTTGTCAGAATTTCTTTAAAAAATTATCATTGCAAGAACAAGAGCCACTTAGGCTTCTTACATATTATATTTATACATTTATGCATTCATTTCATTACTTTTTTTATTATTACAGTTAAGGAATTGACTCTTATTGAGGACAGTGACAGGTATTTTTAGCACAGTTAGCAAGTTAAACATACAAGCATAACTATAAGGCATGGGAAATTTACAAAGCAAAGACATGAACATAAACATAATTTAGTATACATCAATACACCAAACACATGAATTTCATACCTAAAACATAAAAAATATATATTCATAGGGCATGAAGTCAAATATATATCTGCAATAATGTCATACATTGAATATATTCAATACAGTAAAACTGGCTTCTTCAAAGCCAAATGGATGTACAACGTATCACTGATACAATATACAAAAAATATGTCCACTAATGCCATATAGGCATACAATCCATATCCCTAATCTAGTCCTTTCCTCCTAGGGGAAGAAAACAAATCCCAAGCTATCTTCGATCATTGTGTCGATGGAGATGCAGTGGATGTCATAGTCTTCCCAGTGCGCTCACTTGTCCTCCTATCTAGACTCTTTTGTAGCTCGACCTGATAAAAAAAAAATTTAGATAGAGATAACTAATATACATCAAAATTGAATTATACAATGACATAAAATTGAATATTGGCTTACCGCTAGCAAATAGTCACTATGTTCATCCACCGAAGGTGCATACTGGTGATCTGGAGTCATAAGTCCCTACAAAAATGATCAAAATAATAATTAAAATACATACATGGATATCATTATAAAATTCAATGCAAACTATTAAAATAACAATTAAAGTTAAGTGATCTCTTTCATACCTCAGTCAATGCTTCAGAACTAGCTACTGCTGCAGCTACTCCATGATCCAAAGTATCACAGATAGAAGGAGGAGTCTCTGATGTCAAAAGCTGAAAATGAAATAAAAAAAGTAAATTATGCAGTTATCTAGATTACATATATTTTTTACAACCCTACTAATGAGTAAATGATACCTCTGTGAAGGTTCCACCGTGTCCTCTGGTGTGTAGTGTCGAAGTTGAAGATCCAACATTCAACTAGTGCACATGTACATGGAAAATTATAAGATAACCATTCATATAAGAATGTACTATTGACAAGTTAATTATAATGCATTATTATGTATGTATACCTGTGGACTCAATGGTGACCTCACAAACCCAGGTGAAAGAATGTAATCATCGTGCCTCTAGATTTTGATCATAATTTGTCTAGTAATTTAGTCATTAATTCATTAATTAAATATGATCAAGTAAATCTAATTAATATGCAAATAAAGATACCTCAAGGAAAGTTGCATGATGCCCTTCACTATCTATTGTGAACATTGATGGTCCACCAGTGCACATCTAATGCACATGCACAATAAGTTAGGATACAATTATTCATATAATTACATAATAATCAAATATGTTAATTAAATGTTTTATTCGATACATACTTGTGCAATTGAAAATGATGTGTAAAAGGGGACATTAGGATCATTTCCACTTCCACTGCCACTACCACTACTACTGACACTCTTGCCCTGAATTTTCATCATAAATAATAGATACTAAATTAAATAGTTATTCTTTTATAAATGAAATATAATCAAAGCAATTTAATGAACTTGGAAATATTTACCTATGTTAATGCCAAATGTCATATTTAGAAAGTTATCAGTCATCAATCCAGAATCCTCTTGCTCTCTCTCGCTAGTACCAAATGTGCACAAGCACCCACATGACCGACAAATATGCCCCCTTGAGGATTGACCATAGTCACCCTCAACTAAAGGAGTACCACACTGAATGAGAGTCTATGTCAGAGCACTAATCGTGCCTAGTGTGTCTACCTCTACATGTTCCTTCACAACGAAAGGAATACTAACATGATCCAATGGTGGCTTGCCACTAACAACCCTAGGTGTGTTAGGGTCATGATGTACCCCTGCTCGATCAAATGATGAACCCCCTCCTCTACCCTGAGAATCTAGCATGTCAAAATAATTTGGCACCTCCTTGAGTACAAACTCACAATAGAGTTTCCTCAAGAAATATATAGGAAGCTCATGATTGTTACAAGGAGGCGAATCAAAGACCATCCACCATCTCTCCCAAAAAAAATTTTTAATGTCTTCATTTACACACCAATGAATTGGGAACCTCCTTGTTGTAGTTCTAAGAGTATTTGTGTCCCTTGGTTTTTTAAATAGCTGGCAAATGTCATCTTTTGTGATTTTTTTCTTTTTATGTCCGCATAAGATAATTTATTTGCACAATATTGTTTTTGTTCTTCTCTATTATCCCACCATATATTAATTTGCCCACTAACTACGCTTACATGGGTCAAGATTGCTTGCAATGATTTTGCAAGTCTTTCCCTTCCGGGATTTGTACCACTAGAATCTTTTAACCTATTAATTAAAGATTCTAATTCTTTTTGCCCTCTTTCAATTTGGTTCAACAAATTTTGTTGTGTTCCAAGAGGAGGTTTCTTGATTGGTGGAGGCAATTGAGGTTCATTTTCTTCATTTCTTTCTTCATTCAGTTCTTCATGAGGAGACAGAGGGTTTGGTGGAGGGAGATTATTTCTTCTTGGTAATTAAAAAAACTACATTTTAAAATATTGATTACACAAAAAATTTAAACAAAAACTAATTTGGAAAAAACAAATTTAAATAAAAACAAATTGCAACAAAACTAAAATTTTAAAACAACTAAGAGGCATGATAAGTTGTAAAAACACTTACCTCTTCTCTCGGATCGAACTTGACGATGTCGTGGAGCCATTTGATCGATGAACAAACAAAAATAATTGACTCACAAGAAACTATAATAGGGCATGTACACTTTCAAATCTTCTCTTAGCTGAAAGAAAAATGAGCTCAAACCCACGTGCAGCAAAAATATATAAGTTTTTACAAAGGACGTACGCCCTATAGGGAATATGCCCTTTGGCTTGGATTTCCCAAGCCTAAGGCTTGGGTAACCCAAGCCATAGGGCATGCACCCTATAGGGCACACACCCTTTAGTGTGTGTGCACTATGCATGATGGGGGGCCAAAAAGAAAAGTGGCATCTTTATGGTCCCCCATCTTTGTGCACTTACCCTAGGTAAACCAAAAACATAAGATACCCTATTCAAATTAACTGACCTCCCTCTATTAGCTCTTCATATAATACCATAATTGTCTCAACTACTTCCATCAATGATCATCCATGTCAATGTGGCAAGACCAAGGCTTGAATCTCTCCAATGTTTTCCCACACCACAATTTCCCTCTTTGATGGCCAAGTTACCTCTCTAACTATCTCCAAGTCTTCAAGGCATTTGTTCCACTTGGCATTCATCATGGCTCGAGATTCAGCAACAAACTTATTCATGTCAATCTCTTGCTTGTACAATTCATCCGCAACTTCATAAAAAATTAAAATGTCAGCATCACCAACAAAATAAGAAGCCACCTTGCTACATTCCAAAATTTGGTTGAAAGAATCAACCCACTCCTTCCATTCCTTCAAGTGTCTCTCTTTGTCCACAATATTAGGGATATATCCTTCACACTCTTCAGAAAAAACCTTTAGCTTTGCTTGAACGTTTTGTAAATTGCCAGTGAAAAATGCATACAAATCCTTTACTAATAACACCATTTCCTTAACATCAATTATTTTGTTAGGTAACTCCATTTTTTTTCTCATCAGTAAAACTAACCTATCAAAGAATTGCAAGTATGGGCCCCAAGTATTAAATAATGGGGTGAGTACAGAAAAGGCATTAGAACATTGATATTCTGTCCCCTACAAAGAAATGAAAGTACTATGAAGGATTTGAGACTTCCCTTTTAAAATATTTACTCTGTGCAATAGCACCTTCTTCAAAGTCTCCTTTTCAGCAATTCCAGTATCAATAGGCTCAGGCTGATCAACGTTGATTATTACCTTTTTTGTTGCAAGTTCTAGAGCTAAGCCCCCCTGGGCCCCCTCATGCCCAGTTTTGACCCCTACATCACAAACCTTTGGAAATGCCTTGGACTGATTTTTTAGAGTATTTATTTCATCTTTTAGCTCCTTCACAGTCTTATCTAGGAAAAATTTCTTCTTCAGTTCCTCTTCAAACTTCTTTCTAGTTGCCACATAATCTTTGAATGTCTTGGCTAGCATGTTCTCCAAGTCCTCAACCACTGCTTTATTCATGGAGGATGCATGATGTAGAAGATTTTCTATCTCTGATCCTGTAGTGTCTTGCAACCTCCATATTAATTGGCTACCCTATGTTGTGTCTTGGATGTCAATCAATCTTGGCTTACTAGGTTCTAGAGCCACACACCATACTGCTAGTGTCTTAGTGTCCACATTGAATCCAGAACCCCTCTCTAGTCCATCAGGGCCAAAAGCTTCATAAGCTACAACTTTACCTTGCCTCTTGATTTGGTTAATTAGGAATGAGGACTCCAAGTCCCATCCAGGGATCAGTAACATGCCACTTCTCTTTATAAGATCTTTTGCCTCCTCCATAGTTAATGTTTTAGTATTGGGATCATAGGCCTATAATTTTTCAATCATTTCAACAGTTTTTTCCTAAGATTGCCCTAGTTTCAAAGACAATGTTAATTCATTATGCTTAACTCTAAAGATGAAACTTTTAAACTCATCAGACTTGATGAATTCATCATCATCTATAAACTTTTTCGATTGGATGACCCTGTCATCCAATCTAGCTACAGCCAATTCTAACTCATCTAGCACCTTTTCTCCCTCATCTTCCATTGATGTCAAAATTGTTGTCTTAAGTCAGCAAAGTAATGGCTATTACCTGGCTGGATTGGTCGTTGCTTTTGCCTTGCCTTTTGTGGTACATTCATCAACTTTTGTTTCTTTGATGGCCCCTGCTCAGATGTGGATGGCTCATCTTATTTTGCTTCTACCATAAACACCACATTTGGTTCAACTTCCTCAGGGTTTATTCTGTCCTCCTCCTTCTCCTCACTGATGTCTAAAAATTTAGACATAATATCTTCATAATTCTCTATACACATGTCAATTCTCACAATGTATTTGAGATCAGGAAAGAAATCGGGGAAGGTAGGGTTTGTCTTTTTCAATTGTTCATCTACACTTACAATATTTTTCCATTTACAAGTTCTCTCATCATAGGTATCTTTACTATAAATATTTATTATAACATCCTCCTCTTCCATAGGCTTATTTAGAGCCAAATTGTAATTCCTCATTTCTCTCAATTCTACTCTAACGAAGTCTTCAGGGTCATACATCCTTGCTTTACCAGAGGCAAATTTGAATTGTCTTAAGAATTCATGGATTTGGTCCACAACATCTTTACCTATAGATAAATCCCCTATTTGGAACCGCCTTTCCAAAAAGGTTCCCTTATGTCTTTTAGGGCCTAAGTGCTCTCTATCCATCATGATAAGCTGCCACATGAATTCTACAATTGCCAATATTTCTCAAATAAATTGTGGTAGTGGAGGTTGAGGGCAAGCATACACTCTTATAACAGTAAAATTATCAAAAAAAAAATATCACCCCAATTGTGTTTAATGTCATTGTCAATTTTAAATGCTAAGGGTCTAAGCAATTTTCTAACAAGTAAAGGAAATCTATCCCTCACAATACCTAACATGTTCATTACTGGATCCAAAAAATCACTATAAAAAGAAATGGAATTAGAGAAATGGTATGTTCTATGCCATAACCTAGTCCAAAGCTCAACCATAATAGTTCCTCCTACATTCTCAGTCTCATCGATGAACTCTGGGTTGATGTAGCCAATATTGCAATAGAGGATCAGGTGCATCAATATGGAGTAGTGATTGAACTTGAAGCTTTTCAAATCAGTCTTCGCATTCATCAACTTAGTGTGCATTAAATTAATTATGTGCCCCGCATAATAAAACTCCTCATTGGTTTACAGGTCCTAAAGCTCTGTAGCCATGACAAAAATGTCAGAAGTCACTGTCAAACCTCCATCTAGTCCAATAACTTTGTGTAGACCGTAGATGGTATTCTGGAAATAGGGAAAGAAAAGCTCAATATAAAATGAATCTACAACCTTCTTTAGTAACAACCCTGCCTCTTTATTTTCTCTAGGAATATGCCTCCTCATAACCCTTCCATGGTAGTAACCTTTATGTCTATTAAATGGGGCCTCCTCTTCTGCTAGGTCAATATCCACACTCATAGTGTTAGGAATATTCCCAAGAGATAACTAATAGGGGGGGATGAATCAATTATCTAAAAGTTTCAATTATTTATCCAATTAAGTATACTTAAACATTAAAGCATAAACACTATGAAAGAACACTTTAACAAAACACCAATCTTTTGGTTACGGGGAAACCCAAATAGGTAAAAATCCCGATGGGATTTAAACACCCACTAATAATCTGCACTAGTGTATAATGATCATTGTTAGAAGATCCTCAACCCTATTAGGAGTTTCTTTACAATTCATTTAGTACACTAGACCTAGTCAAGGGTTGGACCCTATTAGGATTCTTTTACAATTAACCCTGTTAGGGGTGAGGATGCACTGTCTGAGAGCTCACTACTAAAAGGGTGAAGGATACAACCTTCTGAATAACATATATGCACTATATCTGGATCTTGGTGAGCTACACTATAGACCTGCTATCCTAATCAATTCCATTTAATAGCATAATGAATCTTCTATGTCACATAGACCTCTTCTTGATGGCTCAACACTTCACACACTCTGCTCTACTCTATTCAATTAGCTCTGAACCACACTGCTAGAGATCACAAATGACCGACTATAAATATCTTTCCTCCAGATGATATAATCAAGTCATCCTATTAGAACCTCCTTGAAATCACAATAGAGAAACATTAACATGCTCCAATAACAAAATTTTCAGCTCTAGTTAGCACGCAACACATTCTAGGACCTGTCCAATATAATAATAATAATTGCAGGCTACACACTGGTCAGCTCTACCAAAATAACTAGAACTTACTCCTTAGGCTGAATTACTTTATGTGCTCTTGACCAAATGTTCTTAACTCTTCTCCAAGCATAAATCCAAGGGTGTATACCATGATGATAGGTGCAATTGAAGAACCAGTACGATCTTTGTCAAGTCCATTAGATAAACACAAGAAACTATAATTGTTGAACATTGACTGAATAAATTCACTTCTACTACACATTAGACTATGTGCTCATGAATGTAACAACACTAACATGTCTCCTTCACATATCCAAATGTGCAAGGCTCCACTACAACTATATAGACAACTACACATAGAACACTGCCTATAACTCTGTCAGGAACACTGCTGACACAAGTTACTATATAACTATCTTTACTCACACTTAACCTCTACGTCCATGATATCATGCTGATAAAATGTCCATGCTACATATACTATAAGCTCACTACATAATACTTCCATGCATGCTACTTACCATATGTTGTCATCAATGACAAACATATAGTCAGCCTTGGCTTGCTGGAAAATCTCCAACAATCTCCCCCTTTGGCATTGATGGCAACATATGGAATGAAAAACACCACCAGTCTAAAAGTACAATTCTTTTATAACATTCTCCATTTCCTCATCAAAACTCCCCCAAGGATGAATCCTCCTTCTGCTGCAATATCTTCTAACATTCTTCATTTCCTCAACTGAACTACTTCCAAGACTGAATACTACTCCACCTTATTGCCTATGCTACTCCTCCTTACTGATGATTGTTACTTCTCTTTTTATACAATTTTCATGACTATATTATACTCCCCCTTTTTATTAGTTTTTCATTACTATATACTCCCCCTTTGACATCAATCGCAAAGGGTGCCAAACATTTAAGCTCTGGCACTACTCTGGAAGTAGAGTAGTCAACCCTCCATCAATCGCTGAGGACTGATGCACTCTCCATATTCTCTAATCAGAATCAGGGAAGGGAATTACTCCCAAGTTCTCCTTGAGATACTCAAAAGGGTCCTTTGGTAAAGGCTTTGTGAATATATCTGCTAACTACTCCTTTGTACTCACATAGTCCAACATGACTTCTTTTTCTACCACTTTCTCTCTTAGGAAGTGATACTTGATCTCAATATGCTTTGTATTTGCATGCATCACAGTGTTCTTTGACATATTGATAGTGCTAGTGTTATCATAATGAATAACAATAGGATAATCAATCTGAATACCAGAGTCCTTAACCATCTGCTTGATCCAAACAATTATAGAATAATTCAATGCTACTACTACATACTCTATTTTTGCTATTGACTAAGATATACAATTCTACTTCTTGCTTATCCAAGTGACCAATCTATCACCAAGAAACACTGCTCCACCTAATGTACTCTTTCTATCATCCATGCATCCTACCCAATCTGCATCAGTATACATATGAAGTTCAACATTTTATAAATTAGGATACCATAGACCATAATCTATAGTGCCCTTCAAATATCTGAATATCCTCTTTATTGCCACAAGGTGACTTTATTTAGGCTCTATTGCAAATCTTCCAACTATGCCAACTGCATTTGAAATATCAGGTCTAGGTTGAGTAAGCTAAATGATTTTACCAATCATAGACTTGTACAATGTAATATTAACTACTAGGGAATCATCTTCCTTTGTAAGCTTGCATCTTGTAATAATAGGTGTGCCCACTATCTTACAATCATCCATATTGAACCTTTTCAATATCTCTTTCACATACTTAGACTGATTAATGAAAATACCTTTCTTTGTCTGCTGCACATTTAATCCCAAAAGGTATTTGATAGGACCAATCATGCTCATCTCAAATTCACTCTACATTTCCTAGAAAATTCTTTACTAAGCTTATCATTACCACCAAAGATAATGTCATCAACAAATATAGCTACAAGTAACAAACCTTTTGATGTTTCCCTTATGAATAGATTACAATCAGCTGCTCCTTTCTTGAATCCAATCTTGGCCAGGTATCCATCAAGTCTCTCATACCAAGCTCTAGGGGCTTGCTTAAGTCCATAGAGGGCTTTCTTCAATCTGCAAACCAAACCAAGCTTGTCTGATAAGGTGAATCCTTCTAGATGTTCAATGTATACTTCTTCCTTCAACTCACCATTCAAGAATGTTGACTTGACATCCATCTGATAGACCTTGAAGTTTTTGAATTTTGCATAAGCTAGAAACAACTTAATAGCTTCAAGTATGCTCATAGGTGCAAATGTGTCTGAATAGTCTATGCCTTCTCTCTGCGCATATCCTTTTCACACTAATCTTTCTTTATTCCTTACTATTGTACCATCTTTATTCATCTTGTTTTTGAATATCCACTTGGTTCCAATCACATTCTTATCACTAGGTCTTGGGACCAGTTCCCAAGTATCATTCTTAATGATCTGATCTAGTTCTTCCTTCATTGCATTATGCCAATTAGAATTATTACATGCATCTTCAACACTTAAGGCTTCAATTTGAGATAGTAAACATACCGCTTCATCTCCTTTTGAATTCTTTTCTTTGGATCTTGTTATGACTGGACTACTCTAATTTCCAATGATGTCTTCCTTTGAATGATATCTAGATGTGAATTGTGGAACTTTAGGTGATTTTATCTCATCTACCTTCTAAGATTCTTCTTCACTCAATTCAAGGTCATTGAATAGTACATTAACACTGTCAAACATTTATTCAACCACTGTCTCAATAATGGTAGGACTAGGTTCTTCTTCAATCATAGGAGCACAATCATGATATCTTTCTTGAACCATAAACTTTTCATCAATCTTAACATGAGTACTTTCAATGATCTTCTGCAATCTCAAATTAAAACATCTATAAGCTTTTCTTTTAATAGAGTAACCAAGGAAAATACCTTCATCACTTCTTGCATCAAACTTGCCAATTACTTCATCTCTCTTGATGCAGAACTTGCTTCCAAAGATTCTAAAGTATTTTACCATGGGAACATTACCAAACCATAACTCATAAGGTGTTTTGTCCATGCCAGACCTTAACTAAATTCTATTGGTTGTGTAGATTGCAATATTGACCGCATCTCTCCAATAGGTGTGTGCCACTTTTCCTTCAATCATGATGGTGTGCATTGTATCAAGAATGATCCTATTCCTTCTTTTTGCAATCCCATTCTGTTGAGGGGTTCTAGGTACACTCAACTATCTCTTTATGCCATGTTATTCGTAGTACTCATAGAATCTATCAAAGGTGAATTATCCTCCTCTATCTGATCTAAGACACTTGATCTGTAATCTAGATTCATTCTCAACCTTAGCTTTGAATATTTTGAACTTGTCAAAGGCTTCTGACTTATCTTTCAAGACCACAACCCACATCATTCTAGAATAATCATCTAAAAACAAAATGAAGTACCTTTCACCATAGTATGATCTTGTTTGAGTTGGTCCACATAGGTCTGTATGAATTAGATCCAAATTGTTCTCTCTTGAATTTTGCTTGCTTGTGAATGGATTTCTCACATGCTTTCCCATAACACATTCCCTACATATAGTATCAACTGGTTTTGCTATGCTAGGTAGATCTCTTACTACCTTAACATTGCTTATCTTTACTATGTTGTCAAAATTGATATGACAAAGTCTTTTATTCCATAACCAACTGTTATCTACTTTAGCAACAAAACAAATTGCTTCAGAATTAAGCTAAAAATTATTACCTTTAGTCTTTGAACCAGATGCAATCATAATACCATCCTTGTTGTTAATGACACAATTGTTGTCTTTGAACTCCAACTGATAACCTTTGTTAAGAAACTACCCAACACTGAGAAGGTTATGCTATAAACCATCAACATAAAGAACATCATTTGTATTGTTCTTTCCATCTAAAGTAATAGATCCTCTACCAATGATAGGTTTGTGAGTGTTATCCCCAAATCTAACCATTCCTCCTTTGTACTTGTCTAGATGAACAAATCTATCTTTATTACCTATCATGTGATGTGAACATCTGCTGTCAATGATCCAATCTATTCTTATGTCTGCTTGTGAAATCAATGCTAGCTCTTGCTCTTTCTTCTCATCTTCATCAAACATTTTCTCCACTTCTTCAAGAGCTAAAAATCCAATTTCCTCTTCAACTAAATCATCATCAGAAAATCCTTTACAAACATATTAACATTCTTTTCTATACTAATGCTTGTAATTAGTACTGAACTTCTTAACTCTTGTAGGACACTTGGATGCAAAATGACCAACCTTATTACATGGGAAATATTTGAAAGGTAACTGACCTTCATACTTTCCTTTTCCTTTTCTTTCTTTCTTATAAATCATAGCAATAATATCATCTATCTCTTTGTCCTAATCTTCATCATTAAAATTACCAGAGATAGTTAAAGATTTCTTACCATGGACTGATGCTTTGAATGTTGTCTCACTTTTAGGCTCTATCTTTAGATTTGAAATCTCAAAAGCTACAATCTTGCTGATCAAAGTCTCTCTCTTGAAGTTTGTTTAAATTTGCATGGTCTCCTCAAGGATGTTGATCTTAAGTGCATACTCTGTTGTAAGAGTAGTAGTTAACTTATCCATTATATCTTCCTCTGAGATCTCTCCACCATTGTTCCTAATTCTCATAACTTCTTCATTATTCCTTTGATTGTAAGCTCTGATGTCTTCATCAAGTAGCATCTCCAATTTATTGTATCTTTTCTTCCATGTCCTTGTACGTGCATTCTTAGCTTGTGTGTCTCCTTCAAACATGTCTTCTAGGTACTTCCATATCTTGTGAGGTGTGTCAATTTTCTTTACCTCTAAAAACTCACTATATGATAGTGCGCTGATAAGGGCTTCTTTTGCAATAGCATTCTGATCAAACAAAACCTTCTTCTTGCTAGTAGCATCTTCTTTTTCAAGATCTTCAAGAATGGAAATGTGAACTTCTTTGATAGTTACATCAAAAACTTCAAAAGCAATACACTATAAATGTGTCACCATCTTGTTCTTCCAATCAGGATAATTTTCTCCATCAAACTTAGGACTGTCTTTTCTAAAGTACACCATCTTATCATCCTCAAGTTGTTAGACTTTCTCTCTGAGGCACTTGGCTCTGATACCAATTGTTAGGAATAGTCCCAAGAGATAACTGAGAGGGGGGGGGGGGGGCGGGTGGTGTGAATCAGTTATCTACAAGTTTTAATTCTTTATCCAATTAAGTATACTTAAACATTAAAGCATAAACACTATGAAAGAACACTTTAACACAACACCAATCTTTTGGTTATGGGGAAACCCAAATAGGTAAAAACCCCAGTGGGAATTAACACCCACTAATAATCTGCACTAGTGTATAATGATCCTTGTTAGAAGATCCTTAACCCTATTAGGAGTTACTTTACAATTCATTTAGTACAATAGACCTAGTCAAGAGTCAGAACCTATTAGGAGTCTTTTACAATTAACCTTGTTAGGGATGAGGATGCATTGTCTGAGAGCTCACTGCTTAAAGGGTGAAGGGTGCAACCTTTTGAATAACAAATATGCACTATATCTGGATCTTGGTGAGCTATACTATAGACATGCTATCCTGATCAGTTCCAATGAATAGAAAAATGAATCTTCTATGTCACATAGACCTCTTCTTGATAGCTCAACACTTTGCACACTCTGCTCTTCTCTATTCAATCAGCTCTGAACCACACTGCTAGGGATAAAAAATGACTAACTATAAATATCTTTCCTCCAAATGATATAATCAAGTCAGGCTGTGAGAACCTCCTTGAAATAACAATAGAGAAATATTAACATGATCCAATAATAAATCTATCAGCTCTACTAAGCACGCAACACATTTTGGGACCTGTCCAATATAATAATAATAACCACACGCTACACACTAGTCAACTCTACCAAAATAACTGGAACTTACTCCTTAAGATGAATTACTTTAGTCACTCTTAACCAAACATCCTTAAATCTTCTCCAAGCATAAATCCAAGGGCACATACCATGATGATAGGCACAACTCAAGAACCAATGCAATCTATGTCAACTCCACTAGATAAACACAAGAAATTGTAATTACTGAACATTGACTGTATAACTTCACTTCTACTACACATCAGACTATGCATTCATGAATGTAACAACACTAACATGTCTCCTTCACATATCCAAATGCACAAGGCTCCATGACAACTGTACGGACAACTACACACAGAACACTACTTGTAACTCTGTCAGGAACACTACTAACACAAGCTACTATATAACTGTCTATACTCACACTTAACCTCTATGTCCATGATATCATGTTGATAACATGTCCATGCTACGTATACTATAAGATCACTACATAAGACTTCCATGCAGGTTACTTACCATATGTTGTCATCAATGACAGACATATAGTCAGCATTGGCTTGCTGGAAAATCTCCAAAATGTAGGTCCCTGAAGGTCAAAAGCTTGAGTAAAAGTTTCTCTATCTAACATGCAAAGTATAGACTTGTCATGCTTGTGGAAATCTTGTGTCACTAGATTGTATGCTTGAATTAGCACTTTCAAGAGTTCTACATCCAAAAATACCTCAGGTACTATCAACTTTTCCAAGTTCTTGTCCCATGGGTTTGAAACAAAAGGGCCTCTAATTCTATTGTTATTGAAAAACATGAAGAGCACATACCCAATTATGTTTGGGTAGTCAGCATCCCTGCAGAACGGATAAGGGTCCCTCCATTCACAAGCATTAGCTAATTGAAAATTTGAGGATACAGGCAATAGTTTCATCCATTCTTTAGCGTATATGTTTGGCCTCTTTGTTCTTGAATGCACAACGACACTCATTTCCGGTACTACAACAACATCAGAAGATCCTTGTTCTTCCATTCTTTTAAGTATACTAAACTCTAAGTAGTAAGCTCATTTTCTGTCTGACTCTAAAAATTATTGATGCTATGTGAAGTCACTAAAGTGTGAACTGTATTTAATAACTAACAAGTAATAAGAAACTGACAAGTACAACTAGGCTACCCACCACCAAGCCACCAACTCTATTAAAGTGTCACTGTCAACTATCACTTCTAGTCTTCCAACATAGATTTGGCGGTGATCCAAGAGAAAATAATTAGCATGTTGCTGAAGTGATGCTAGCGGTACATCTAATCCTAGGTCCCTATCTCAACTTTGCTAAATTTCTACCTGTAAATCAAGGGCCTTGGCCCTTGCCTGTTTGAATTGGAAATCTGAAAACATTGAGACTTGCGAAGTCACACAAAACCTTTCAAAACTTTGGGATTGTTAAACTGACTAGAAAAATGGAACCTTGAGATGTTAGGACATAGCCTGGCATGTTGCATGACACTTGTACTTCACACTTCCCACATGGCATACAACTTACTCTCCATCTCTCACTTTTCAACACCTTATGAAGTTACGTACGAAGTTACCCATCAAGTTAGTCGGGACTTTGGAACCCCTAACCATCATAATAAATTAACTATTGAGAAGTTACGTAACATCTAGGCATAACTTTAGAACCCCTAACCATCATAATAAATTAACCATTGAGTAGTGATGCAGGGGCATCCAAGGATAAGGCAGGGGCATTCTTTGTACTTGGTAAAACTGCATAAGGTGTTTGTATTTGGCTAGTGTTGCTCAGTTGCAGCTTTAACTGACGGTCTCAATTAAGGAAGGAATCTCAATCACTGAAGGAACTCGGTAGTCTTTGGCACTCGATGAAAATGTTACTCAATCATGTCTATGGTGCTTGGTCAACACCAGTGGTCAGCGATGCTTGGCTTGCTCGATTAATTCACTAGTTTTCAGTAGATCTGACTTACCGACTAGAGTTATGTGTGATTTGTTAGGTCGACTTGGTGCAGTTATTGTTTGTATGATTTTTTGGATTCTCCTAAGTGGATCTGGAGGCTAACATGTTGTATTAAATGTTTGTAAGGCTATTTGAGAGCTAACCATTTTTGCATTTAATAATTGTTGTAGTAGAAGTTGACTGGCTTAGGAATTAATTGTTAGAGAGTTGTATTTAAAGGGGTGTTTGGGCAGAGGTCTAGCCATGGGAGGGGGATCAAATAGAGTGAGGAAAGATGATCCATGGTGAAGTAAATGATCTAGAGAAGCTAGAGTTTGTGAAGTTGTGGAAAAGATCTTGCATGATCTTATTGATCAAATTGTTTGTCTAATAATTGTAATAGCAGAGCTAGTGGTTGCAAACTTGGGAACAAGGAGATTGCTTGGAGGCTTGCGAGCTCAAGTTTAGATTTGCCTTAGGGTTTCTATAAGTGTCTCATTTGTCTAAGAACTAAACTAGATAATGTGGTATTGGATCTTTGATCTTGTAGAATTATTTCTAATTGTAATTGGCCCTAACCCAGAAGGCCTTACAGCCAGGCATGTTAATGAAAATCAGTGAAAAAATTATATCTTGTGTTGTTGTTGTGTTATCCACTATGTAATTCTATAGCAAAAAAGGTTGGACTATTCTTAATTGGATCCACCATCCCTTGGATTGCGTCAGGTGGTATCAGAGTGAGAGTAGATCTTGTGGACAAGAACTGATTGACCTAGCAAGGCTGAATTTGCAAAGTTGATTTGGTTGGTGGAGCAATCGTATGATCTTGATTGCAGATTTGTAGCACTGAACTTGTGAAATTGTGCTCTAGTTGTCTTTGCAAGGTTTTAGGTTTAGATCTAACTTTCTTACAACTTGGAGATTGTCACAAGGTGGTTGGTAGGGGTTTGCTACAAAGGGTTTTTGCATATCTTTAAGGATGCCTCCAAAAATATTAGACCCTAGAGTAATTGTTGATCTCTATGATACTATAGAATCTAGGATTATAGAGAAGGTGAAATTAGATTTTAGATCTGAGATGGAATTGATGAAGAGTGACATGATCACTGAGATCATAAGGATTGTTACTAGTGTACCTTGGAGTGTTGGTACTAAAGATGGCTATGAGAAAGCTGCTGAAGACTTTGAACCTGCTGGATCTAGTGGTAATGACTAGAGAGATAGATCTGGTGAAGACATAACTGCTCAGTTACCTAAATCTGGAGCTTGATTAAGTAGTAGTTACTGAATGGAAGTTTCTTCTTTTTTAGGTACTTTGAAGCCTGAGAACTTGAAAGAAATTGAAGATCCTCTTCAGGTGAGATTAGCATAGACAAAGTTGAAAGGACATATTGCTCTTTGGTGGAAAGAACTACAAAGAGATAGAGAAGATGAAGGTGAAATGAAGATCAATCAGTGGAGGTTGATGGTGATTAAGTTGAAAGCTAAGTTCACACTTGCTGACTATGAGCTTGATTTGTTTAAGAAGTTAAAGAATTTGAAACAAAAGGATTTGAATTTTGAAGATTATACTGAGGAGTTCTACAAACTTACTATTTAGTCTGGATAGTGAGAGCTTGGTAAGGAAAAGGTAGCTCGGTATGTGAATGGATTGAAATTCAATATTCAGGATGAGCTTGGTATGCTAAGTATTGAATTAGTTGAGGATGCTTATAAGTATGTATTGAAGGCAAAAGACAAGTTGAAGAGGAAAAAAAATAGTAACTCTCGAGGGAAGGAGAAGGTTGATCACTCAGTGAAAGATAAACTAATGGGTGCAGAAGATGAACTGAAACCTATGGAACCAAAGAAGAAGATAGGGAAGGTTATCTTTAAAGGTACTTGTTACAACTATGGAGGTGAAGGCCATCCTTCTTTTGAGTGTACTCAAGAGAAGAAGATTGACCGATGGACATTTGTGGTGAATGAAGAAGTATAGAATGAACCTGAATCAAAGAGCTTACTGCTTCCACAAACATTGCTTGATACAAAGGAGGAACCTTGTCAGAGGGCCAACTTGTTTAGGACCCGATGCAAATATGGAGGTAAACTCTATAATGTTATTCTGGATAGTGGTAGTATTGATAACCTTGTTGCTGAGGACATGGTTCAGAACCTTGGTTTGAATAGAATGAAACACCCACATCCTTATAGGATTGGTTGGTTGCTAGATGATCATGCTTTGGAAGTTAGGGAACAATGCTTCATTGATGTTTAGATTGACCAGTATAAGGATCTTGTGTTGTGTGACATTATGGAGATGAATAGTTGTGATATATTGCTTAGTAGACCTTGGTAATATGATTGCAGAGATATATATGATTGTGTGAAGAATGTATTTACTATTGAGAAGGATGACAGGAATTTTTCATTGATGTCTTTGATGGATACAATGCTCAATAGGTGAAATCTTAGTATCAGTACCTAAGTTGAGTTGGTAGATCCTAAGAAAATCAATGATCAGTTTTTGAAACCGACCTGTGCATTGTCAAGAAAAGACTTTAAGAGATAGAGGAAGCTAAAGTGGGGGAGTATGCAAGCACAAAAGGTGGATGATTTGTATATGAAGAACTAGTTTGGGGTTTATGTGTTGAACCCTGGAAGATGTTCTTCTCACATATGAACATCTTTTGGAACCTCGGGTGTCTGATGTAGGGGCATCCAAGGATAAGGTAGGGGCATTCTTTGTCCTTGATGAAACTGTATAAGGTGTTTGTATTTGCCCGGTGTTGCTTAGTTGTAGCTTTAACTGATGGTCTTGGTTAAGGAAGGAAGCTCGATCACTAAAGGAACTCAGTAGTCTCTAGTGCTCGGTGAAAGTGTTACTCGGTCATGCCTATGGTGCTCGGTAGATGTGACTTACCGACTGGAGTTCTGTGTGATTTGTTGGGTTGACTTGGTATAGTTATTGTTTGTATGATTTGATGGATTCTCCTAAGTGGATCTAGAGGCTGACATGTTGTATTAAATGTTTGTAAGGCTTTTTGAGAGCCGACCATTTTGGCATTTAATAATTGTTGTAGTAGAAGCCTACTGGCTTAGGAATTAATTGTTAGAGAATTGTATTTAAAGGGTGTTTGGGAAGAGGTCTAGGCATGGGAGGGGTGTTAGATAGAGCAAGGAAAGATGATCCATGGTGAAGTAATTAATCTAGAGAAGCTAGAGTTGGTGAAGTTGTGGAAAAGATCTTGCATGATCTTGCTGATCAAATTGTTTGTCTGATAATTGTAATATTAGAGCTAGTGGTTGCAAACTTGGGAACAAGGAGATTTCTTGGAGGCTTGTGAGATCAAGTTCAGATCTACCTTAGGGTTTCCATTAGTGTCTAATTTGTCTCAAAACTGAACTAGCTAATGTGGTATTGGATCTTTGATCTTGCAGAATTGTTTTTGATTCTAATTGGCCCTAACCCTGAAAGCCTTACAGCTGGGCATGTTAATGAAAATTAGTGAAACAATTATATCTTGTGTTGTTGTTGTGTTATCCACTGTGTAATTCTATAGCAGCAAAGGTTGGATTGTCCTTAATTGAATTTGCCATCCCTTGGACTGCGTAAAGAAGTTATGAAATAGCTAGGTGTAACTTCAGAATAGATCACCATCATATTAAATTAAATGTTGAGAAGTTACGAAACAACCAGGCGTAACTTCAGAGCTTGGAGGGGGTTCCAATTTATTTAGTATTTTGATTTAGCATTCTGATTTAGTAATTACAATTTACATATTTTTCAATTTATAAATAATAAAACTATTTTTCAATTTCATGATTCATGTAACATGTTATTGTATTAGAATTTAGTGTATTGGCTATTTAAATTGAAAGTATTAGCAAATAACGCATATTACGTAAAACTAAAAATAGTAACATTGTTTGAAAAAGAGTCTTTTGACTTCTCAATGTTTCATTTGTATATAGTATTATAAATTTATAGACTACAATATTACTATGAAATTGAAAAACTAGTATACAATATATTATATACAATGTACATAATACTAGTAAGTAGTAACTTAAACTAAATCACTGATTCACAATTTCACTGAATGGTTGTGGTTTCCCCAGAAGGAGAAGCAACAAGCATCCAACCATTTCCAAAAGCAAAATGAAAAGCACATTTGATTATTTCATATTTACAAATTACAACTTACAAGTAACAAAAAATTTTGTAAGATGCACAAAGAAAAAAAGATTAGTCGATGTGTAGACCAACAAATAATAGGATCATCTAATTCATCTCCTCCTGGAACACCTCCTGGTTGAAGCCATGATCATCAAAAATGGCATGCATCTCTGCCTTGTCATGTTCTACTTCAAGTTCAAACATGTCACTTTGGTAACCGACGTAACTGGTAGCATGATCCCATGCCGCAGACATTAGTTAACTGAGGACATCCTGTTGAATCTCCTCCTCCATATCCAAATTTGGCTGGATAACAGGTTCTAGGTTCTCATTTGATGATCCCTCAACTACTGGAAGACCCATTTTGTGAAAGTGCCCATGCCCCAGAAAATACAAATAATGACCAACTTGTCATCCAAATTTAGAAATTTAGAAAGCACCCATGCTCTATAATTCCACTACTGAGGAGTATATAAAGAAAATAATCACCAACTTTCCAGCCACAATAAATTTTGAAGGAATGTTTCATGTAAGGTGGCTTGCCTAGGAAAAGGAAATTAATGAATATTGGTAAAGAAAAATTGCAGACATAAGACATTGTAATATTAAATATTGTATCCTGCATAACTTGGCTCCAAAGTTGAAAAGAAGAATAATGAATGTTGATGAATGAGAGCTCATATCCCATAAAATTATCCTTTTTAATGTCTAATCAAAATCCTGGCCTAGATTATGTACCACTCAAGTTACACAAACTACCAGCGTTGCCTCGGAACCACTGTATACTAGCTACGATTTTAAATTTTGAACAGAGAACTTGGCAGCCATATTAAATTATGAAGGAATGTTTCGCGTAATGTGACTTGTCTCCAAAAAGAAAGATAATAAATGTTTACGAATCATGATTCATAGCTGAGATCTTGTACAAATTAAATTTTTTTAACATCTAATCAAAATCTTGTCGTCGTTAAGTCTCATTAATTGTACTTTAGTATTCAATGTCACTATAACTTCACAGCTAAGTTACGCAGACTACCAATGTGGCCTCAGAACCCCCATATCTTACCTACGATCATAACTTCTGAAGTCACACACACTATCAACCTGTCCTTTATGTATCTTTGTGGCATTCAACTGCAAATTGCTAGCATAACCACCAAAGTCATGCATGTCATCAACCTGACCATTACGTATCTTCGTAACTGTCAGCATCGACCCTCCTTTTAGCCTACCAAAACTACGCACATTGTCACCAGTCACCACAAACTATGCCGAAGCTATGCAAATGCCAAATTGTCAACCACAAACTTACTTGAACTTTTCATATCTTCATGGTCTACAACTCTAAACCACCAACATAACAGTCGAAGTCACGCACACCATCAACATGACCATTGCATATCTTCGTAACCATTAGCCATCGACCCTCCTTTTAGCTTGCCAAAGCTACGCAAAATGTCCTCATAAATTGGTCATTAGTAAATAACACGTAGCACCCAACTTGACACGTAGTCCTATCACTATGTTTTGAATATTCGCCAATTTATATTTTTTATAATATAAATACTATTTTATATTTGCTAATTTATATTTTTTATAATATAAATACTATTTTATATTCGCCAATATATATTTTGGTAGTTATGAAAAAAGTTTTATATTCACCAATATACATTTTCACATAGTTTTAGGGAGCATCAATGATTCACCAAAATTATCCACCTAGTTTTAGGGAGCATGAATGATTCGCCAATTGAGAACTTTTTTTCTTTGAAAAGAAAAAAATTTCGCCAATAAAATTTATTTTTCTTTCTAACTTTCACCACTATTTTACACCTTTTTGAAAGGGGGGTTTCTTAAAGATTATCCTGTATATGACCATGATTCTATAGTTTGATGAATTAGCTTTCCATTGCATTTGATTGGAGGTCATTTGGTGCACAAAGGAAGGAGATCCATTGAATTTGGTGAAGACTAGTTCAAGAAACCAAGAAATTCAAATGGCTCTATCCTAACATTCCACCTTTGGATTTGGCCAATCTTCTATAGATGTTAGGAACCCTTGTATACTACATATTTCAATTGGGTTTGGAGTAGGAAAGGAAAACCATGATTGTTTCCATGATGCCCTAGGCTTGGCATTTGGATGTGACAAACCAAGAAAGTGTGCAAATTGAGTTGTAGAGAATTGAAGTCAGGAATGGGCATGGGTGTAATCTATTGGATTTTTTAGTATCCTTAAACATAGGAAAACATGAAACCATAAGCCTTTTGTCATGATAAGTTGATCGATGAAGAGTTTCAACTAATCCTCATGAATTATCCCCATTAGGCCTAATTGGTTCAGACTTGGTTGATCGGGTCAAACCCAAAATGCTGATCCAATTCTTTGATATTTAATAGTATGTCTAAAAGGGTGTCTAAATCTAGATTTTTTTTGGTCTTGTTGAGGAATTTTGAAAGTAAGAGGCTGAATACTAGTCAGTTTGGAGGGCTAGTTGTATTAGGTCACCTAATAGGCCTAATAGGGAAAATCCTTAGTCGTAAATTCAAGAAGTACCTACTAAAAACCCTGAGGTTCAATGGGATAATGTGACCCTTGCCAAGATGACTGAAAATAAGATGGTTTCTAGTTCAATTCCCCCATGGTTAACTGATTCAGTGAATAGAAAATGGAGCTTCAAGCCTATTTCCCTATCGGTTAAATAAATAATCACTAAGTTTATTGTCCACACTGCAAATGCGATAAAAATTAAAAGTAGCGAGAGACTCAAGGTACAGATTTTAGGGGGCTCAACTTGGGGGACTGTGTATTTTTCCATAGGAGATTTTTTCTATTTCCATTGTTTTTGCATGGAGGGATAGAATATTTTGAATTGGAATTTGTAATATTGTAAGGGAGAAGAAAAAAGATATGTGTAGTCTTTATGTTTATTCAAAAAGAAAGATTTTTGTGTATCAGATTTGTGAATATGGGGAGTTGTCTTTCAATTGAAATAAATATGTGAATTTAGTCAATTATTTCTGAGTTTTATTCTTCTTTGATTATTCATATGCATGTTGTCACCAGGTCTATGAACCTTGGTCACATCCATTTCAAAGTGAATATTGTACCATCTTCTTTGCATTCTCTATTATCTTAAGTTTGATAAATGGACTTTGTGTCATTTATCTCATTCTTAGTTAATTTCATTTCCTTTCTCATCTACTTTGTGTTTACAGATAGGTGTTTGTGTGCCTTTATTGCTTTCAGGTCAAAAGCATTCTTGTTAATAGTTTAGAAGATTCATTGCAAATATAAAAAGGGAGTTGTACCTTATTAAAATTTAGAGGGTGCTTAGACAATCCCATTGCAAAGAGACCCAACTATTAATGGCTTATTGTGTCTCCATTTTTGGGCAAATAAGGGTTATTTTGAAGGTTTTATTGGAAGACAAATCTATTCACTAACAAATTTTTGATGAATCTACTGGGTAGAGTCCTATGATGAACACTAGATCCTTAATTATTATAATGTTTCAAATTGGTGTTACCACACAATGATCTTTGTCCCATGCTTCATCCTAATATAGGTTTTGAGGACACATAAGAAGATCTAATATCAATTCTAGCTATAGTAGTGTAGAGATATAGACTTAGTAATCAGTAGTTTTAGCAAACTCTCCAGGTGCTTGAAAGGGAAGAAGCAATTGTTGAATGCTTGAGGGGCATACCTATGGTTCAAGAAGTGGTTATAGTTGATAGACTCACACATGCACCTGTGAGAAACTAAGGGTGGATTTGGATATCAAAGCTGGCTAAGAAAAGGTACACTAGAGGTGATCAGAGTAAAGGATTGATCAATGATGATTTTGAAACCTTGGAGAAACCAGAGTCTTGCACCTAATTGTAATACCCCCAAGAGAAAGAAAACTCAGACATACAATAGACCCTCCTCGCCTCCTGGCAGTCCTACTATATCACTTATTGTCCAAGTTGTTATATATTTGAGTATCATGATACCTTTAGTTTTTAATACTCAACCTTTAAACTTTCAATACCCATCCATGGCCATCAACCAGCCTTGGGGTAAAAATATAGGCTGATTGAATCTAGGGGCTAATCCTCCTGTTGATTTTCCCAAGGTCACTAATCAAGTCTTACCTAAGTTCACTGGAGATGGTAAGAAAACTATTAATGATCATCTCAGTGCTTTCCATATGGCATGTGGCATTATTAGTGTCCCTACTAAAGAGGTTGTCACCAGACTTTTTGTAAGAACCTTGGTTGATGCTACCACTGATTGGTTCAACCACTTGCCTCATGGCTTGATTACCTGCTGGAATGATATGAATGATGATTTTGAGGCAAGGTTCAAAACCCTTGATATTGAAATCTCACTGTTTCTCTAGTTTAGCCAACTAAAGAAGGAGATACATGAACCTATGTGGGAATTTATGGCTAAGTTCAACATAATATTGCAAAGAATCCCTGCTAATTCTACACCTAGCGATGAGAACAAGAAGATTTTCTTTCTCAATGCAATACCACCTGATATAAGCTTTTATTTATTGAAATATGGAGTGGTTTCTTTGAATGTTATGTAAAGAAAAGCTACTCAACTTGAGGACACATTAATTACAATTGGAAAATAGAAGAGGGAAGTTTAAGCCTCAGGTGCCTCCTTATCTACTCCAACAGACACTCTAATGTAGAGATTGATAAATGATATGGAAATGCTTAAGAGACAATAGATTAAGGAAAGTTTTCTGTACCAATCTCCATATCAGGACATTAGTTAGAAGTAGTATAATCAACCTTATGGGAAAACCCCTCTCCTAACAAGTTCATAACCTAGGCTTCAAATAGAACCTGAGCCCAAGGAAATGATGTGTTCGTTCCACTTGATGACTAAACATGATGTAGAAACATGCACTGATTAGTTGAGATGTATCCAAATAAATACAACAAAGCATACCATCAGTATAGAAGAATTTCATGAAGAAAAGGCTTCACCTGATATCAGGCTTTCCAGTTCTTTCTACCTGGAGTATGAGTTAGACTATGAAAGGGGCAGAGGCATCCTGGAGACTCTACAAGATCCTTCTTGTAAAATTATCACAAGAAATCAAAATACTCATAAGTTCACTTCTAGCACTGGTACTTTTGATAGTTATCCCAAGGGAAAAGAAACTAGAAGTGGTGAGGCCTCTTCAAATCTAAAAAGTTCAAGAATCGAAGTCCTACAAAGAGTTAATATAGTCCCACCCCCTCCTTTTTTTTTGAATTTTGCAATACAACCACTATTTCAATTTCCCTGGATGAATATCTAAGAATGAATCCAATGGAACTTGACAAATTGGTGAAATATGTGAAAGGAGAGTTTAGCTCAAGTGCCCAACCTGAAAAAACCCTTGTAGGAGAAACAACTACAATTGAAAAACCTATCATTTTTTGTATCCAAAGATACCTCACAAACACTTGAGGGTTCCCCCTTTGTCAATTCCATAGAAAGAGAAATTAGAAGAGAAAAATCCAAACCCTTTCTACATCTCCTTGCTACTGAATGGACAGAAACTTAGTAATTGCATTATTGATTCTGGCGCATCTGATAATATTATGCCTGCAGTATTTGCTAGAGCCTTAGGCCTTACCCTAACCAAGACATTTGGTTAGTGTTATTCTATGAATGGAAAGAAAGTATCGTTGATGGGCCATGTTAAAGATGTGCATGCTATCCTTGTTGCATGTCTTAATAAGTGTTTGAAGTTAAAAATCCTAGTCACAAATATTCTGGCCAGTTATGGTATGTTGTTTAGCAGAACCTTTTGTAAAGACCTGGGAGGAGATATAAAGATGGATTGGTTTGAAGAGATTATTATAGTGGGAAAAACAAGATAAAGCTTGAACTAGAACCTAAGAACAAATACATAGTAGTTCCATTAGACAATCCCAAGGCTAGATTCTCTATGAAGAATGTCATTTCGGTAAATACGTTGTCCTGTTAGATAAAGAAAATGAATGTCTTGCTGATGTTTTAGAGGAGGAGGCCATAAGGAAAATGGTATTCAATGGTAGCTTCTCAAGTTCAAGATCAAGAGCAGGGGTATTATTATTTCCTCCTATCAGAGAATGCATCCCTTTCTCCTTTAATATAGATTTCAAGAATACGAATAATATGACTGAGTACAAGGTTTTGATACTAGGTGTGGAAGAAGAAAAGCTAAGATGGATTAAGAAACTAGTTTCAAAGGTTTATGTCAAACTGATTGTGAAGCAGGTAAGGGGGAAATTATCGGTCAAAAATAAAAAATTAAAGAAGTATAGAAACTTAGTGTGGGATGAACTTTATTCCTTTGATGCCTTTTCCATAGAGTTCATACCTCAAAATCTAAACACTAAAGTGGAATCCTTAGTAGTTTCAGCCTCATTATTGTTACCCCATCTTGACTTCAAAATGCATAAGTATCAAATAGAAATGATATATACACTGAAGGTGCCAGACAATGTAGAACACTGGTAGGTGTTTGAAAATGATTCTCAACTCAAAGATTTCTTGGGATATGTTGTAAATTTTGTTGATATATATTTTGAAGGATCTAGTAATGAGAGCAAGGAGGTCTACAAGGGTTCAACAAGAAATGATGGAATCATTCAGAGCTCAAGGGAAATAAGATTCCACAATGACTGGTTTCTCTGGAACATCTATTTTGAAGAGAAGATGATAGTATAGTCAAGGAAAAGGTATCCCATACTCATATTTCCAAAGAGTATGATAAAATCATTATAGGAGATGATGGTAATCCTAGATTGATCTGAATAGGTAAAACATGCTCTCAGTAGGAAAGGGATGACCTTAAAAAGTTATAGAGTATACAGATTTTTTTTCTTGGGGATATGAAGATCTTAGTAATTTCATAGGTGGACAGTTTAGACACCAAATCCCTTTGAAACTAGGTGCCACCCCTTTTCCCTAAAAGCTAAGGAATTATAATCCAAAAGTATTTGAGGTGATATTTAAATAAGTAGAGAAAATGGTACAAGACATAATCATATAATCAATGCATCATTCAACCTAGATTGCTAATATAGCCCTTGTGAGGAAGAAGAATGGTGAAATCATAATCTGTGTTGATTTCCAAAATTTGAATCAAGCTAGTGTGAAGGATAATTATGCAATGCTAGTGATGGAACATGTTCTCCAAGTCATATCAAGATCAAAAGTAATGGTAATGTTAGATGGATGTTCTGGTTATAATTAGACTAGTGTGGCAGAGGAGGATCAACATAAAACTGCCTTTACAACTCCTTGGGGTACTTATGCATACAACCGGATGCCATTTGGACTTATTAATATCGGTGCCACTTTCCAAAGAGTGATGAAATCCTCTTTCAAGGATCTTCATAAGAAAATTATTATAGTTTACCTAGATGACCTAACTATTTATAAAAAAGAGGAGTCATCATTTAAGGGGTATCGAAATAGTGTTGTAGAGGTGTAGAAGTGATGGTATATCCTTAAATCCTAAAAAGCCAATTTTCTTTGTTGATGAGGGTAAATTTCTAGGGAATACCATTTTGAAAGAAGGTGTCAAAATCAATCCTAAAAGGGTCAAGGGGATTCAGCAACTTAACTTACATTCTAGTAGAAGCAGTCTAAAATCTTTCTTTGGCCAAGTGAACTTTTTGTGGGCTTTTATCCCATAATTTTCAGAGACTACCAGGCATATGGTGGACATGTTGAGTGAGAAGGTCCATTTTAAATGGAATGAAGAGGGATAGAAATCTTTCATTGACATTAATATGGAAATATCCAAGGCACCCATATTGAGAATCCCAAATTTTAAGAAAGACTTCATTATTTATTGCTACGCTTTAGAGAATACTTTATTTGGAATTTTGACATAGAAAGATGTAAAAAGGCAGGAGGCACTTATTGATTTTATGAGATTTCACTTGAATAAACATGAACTCAAATACTCTCAAATTGAGAAACACACTTTTTTTTTAGTAAAGGTAGTGAAGCAATTCAGGTACTACATACCCTCACTGCATGGTTTATGTCCTAGAAACTATAGTAAAAAGCATTCTGACTCAAAAGAAGATAGACAAGAATAAAATGGTGGTATGGATAGCTAAAAATTAGGAGTATTATTTAACTATTAAACCAATGAGTTTGGTGAGAGGAAGGGGTTTGTGTGAATTGATAGCAGAAAATAAGAAGCCAGTAGAAGAAGAAGGAAGTTGAATACCCATGGCATTGTTAGTAAGTCTAACTAATCCTTGGTTCTTAGATGCAACATACTTCCTCACCTATGGCGAATTCCCTAGACATATGACCCCTCAAGAGAAGCGTAATTCAAAGCTGAAGGCCTTCAAGTATGTAATTTCTCAGGACATGTTATATAAAAGGAGTGTTGATGTGAATTTTCTCAGATGTGTTGATGTTGCACAACAAAAAGAACTACTAAAAGCTTTCCATGATGAAGCCTATGGAGGACATTTCACCTCTACTATTATTGCCTCTAAGATTCTCTTGAACCGTTTCTATTGGCTTGGAATGTTAAAGGGTGTATATCACTATGTCAAGAATTGTGAAAATATCAATTGTTCATAGGGCGCCCACAACTTGCAACATTACCCCTCAAGCTAGTGATCTTAGATGAGCCCTTCAAATAATGGGGGATATATTTTGTAGGACCTCTAAATCCTATAGCCAGTATAGGAAATATTTATATAGTAATCATCACTGATTATTTCACTAAATGGGTGGAAGCGGTCCCTACCAAAAAGGAAAACTCTTAGGTGGTATGTGATTTTCTATTGAATCATATTTTTGTCAGATTTGGGACACTAGTAAAACTAGTGGCAGATAATGCTACATATTTTTCCTTAGAGGAGATATCACCATTTTGTTATGAACATGGGATATCCTTAGCTTACTCATCAGATTACTTCCTGTAGGGGAATGGTCAGAGAGTCCAGTAATAAAAACCTTGTCGCTATAATTAAAATGTTATTAGGTGATAATCCTCATGAATAACCCAAAAAGTTGCATGAAGCCTTATGAGATGATAGAATGACTCTAAAGAGAGCTATATTCATGGGACCTTTCAAACTAGTCTATGGGGTAGGAGCTCATGTGTCACTGCCCTTAGAACTTTCTACAGCCAAGCTCCAATATGTGGTTGAAGATCGGTATTTTCAAAATTCCCTAGAGAAACGCATTATGTACTTGAATAAATTAGAAGAAGAAATAAATGACTCAGTGGATCACATTACAAAGCGTCAACTAAAAGTCAAGAAAGTTTTTGACATGAGAGCCCATACTTGTAAGTTCATGAAAGGTGATGAGGTTCTATTATGGGATAAAAGAAGGGCACCTAAGGGATCTCATGGAAATTTCAAATCTTTATGGAAAGGCCCATTCATTATTTCAGAGGAAATTAGTGCAAATGATTTTTGCTTGTCCTACCCAGATGGTATTAATCTTTCTTTTACTTACAACGGTTAGGATCTCAAATTGTTCAAGCTTTGATGTTGATCTAAGTCTCTTACCCTTGTATATAATAGGTAGTTTTCCCTACTTTTCCTTTTTGGTGTGCTCATGTGTGTAGTTTCTTTCCCTCCTTTTTTTCTTTGCAAAATCGGTGATTTAGAGTTCTTTGCATATTTGGTAATATGCAGTCCCCAAACAGATTTGATCTTAGGGTCTTTTAGAGTCACCATGTAAAAAGTGTCATTGAACCTTTTTGATATTTAATCCTTGTCCGAAGTTCTACCCTCTCAATTTTGCATCAATGACTTTCCCATGTTGGCCTAGCTTATGAGTTAACTACCACAACCTTCAAGCTTATCTTTTTCAAAGTTGGTGTCCTCCGGTCAAGTGTCAGATGTTCTTAATCCTCCATGAACCACTTAGAACCCCTTTGAACTTGAGTTGAAATCAATTCAAAGAAGTTCAATCAAAATATTTTTTTTTAATGTTGGTATTGTAGGTACGACTTGGATCCATGTCATTATACAATGGTGAACCACTTTTAACCTCTTCGAACCCGAGTTCAAAGTAGTTCAAAGGGGTTCTAAAGAGATAGCATCAAACCCAAGGATTGATATGATGGTTGATGAGGTGGATGGCTCAGAGTGTCAGTGAAGTAATTATTGGGATTATGGTATAGTCATCCTTTAATAGATGAAAATAGTGAGGGAAATCTAAATTGGTAATTTGAATTATTACAGATTTCACCTTAAGCATGAGCAAAGTAATGGCATTAAATGGAAATTAATGATGTTTCGAACAGTTGCAAAATTTAACAGTAGTCTTATGTCACATCCACATTTTTACCTCACTCTGAATTTATGTCATCATTACTGCTCCTTTCCAAGCCAAACTTTACGGTATCGAAGCTTTTTATATGTATGTTGTTTAGCTCATTTCTTTCCAATGTGAAATTGTGGAGTCTTAGTTGTGAAAGAAATAGGTTATTTTCTTGAGTCGACAAAATGAAGGTAATCATTGAAATGTCTTCTTTTTGTTTCTTATTTTCTGCATGATAGTGTGATTTCAAAGGTTCTATTATTCTCTATTTATTTTTGGAGAAGAAAAATGAAGTCTAATGCATTTCTTCAAAAATCTTGTGAACCTAAAATGTCATTCTCCAGTGATTACAAACATTGATTTGTTAGGGGTTGAACTAGCGAAAATGGTTGGAAATTGGGCAGATACTACAGAAAAAGATTATAGTTTAGAATTTGGGTATGTGTAGGATCATGGTATGCCAAAAAGTGGCGATGTGAAAAAGAAGTCCTGATTGATAGACTCTTTTGAAAAATAGCTATAACTTTCAAACAATATAACATTTTTGAAATCTAAAAGATACATCACATTCTATGCTTCACCTAATACAATAATAATAAATAATTCTTTCCATTTGATGAAGTTTAGACTAAGTTAAGGTGGTTAGACATCAGATTTTTTATATTCTGTAAAATTTGTAGCATAAAAATCATAATTAATTCTTTACTTGGAAAAAATACAAAAAAATATACATCACATCTAGACATGAGTCTACTACTTTTATCTAGAATCTTATAAATTTATATTATCATTTGATTTTGTTTAATGTGGTTAGACATACACCTAATTTTTATCTTTCGAGTCCCGATCGATAGACTTATTGAAAAATAGCTATAACTTTCAAACTGTATAACATTTTTGAAATCCAAACATGTGTCACATTCTACGATTTTCCTACTACAACAAAAATAAAAAAAGTTTTCACTTTGATAAATTTTAGACTAAGTTAACGTGGTCAGACACAAGAGTTTTTTTATTATGGAAAACTTGTAGAAGAAAAATCATAATTAATTATTTAGATTAAAAAAAATTACAAAAAATATGTGTCACATCCAGACATGATTCTACTACTTATATCTAGAATCTTGTAAAAAAATTTTATCATTGGATTATTTTTAAGGTGGTCAGACATACACCTACTTATTTTTTTCCTAAAATTTTCGTATCACTACATTGAAATTTGAAATTTTCAACATATAGAATAATTTTTTTTTAAAAAAATGTCTAGTGTCTTAGAAACTAAATTCAATTTTGTATAGATTCTCTTCTTACATATGTTTTATGTAATATTTATAACTTATTCAAATTTTTATGTCAACTTTCCTAAACCTGATTTTCTAAATTTTCATTGCCACTTAAGGGCCTAGTTTGGCATACCATGATCCCGCACATACCCATTCTTATCCAATAGATTTCTTGAAGCTGTAGCTTTTCACCTAGCTATAGTGAGCCCTAAATTAGTCCAACAATTCATAAACTATTATGATGTCAAATCTAAATGTGTATTGAAAAATGGAGGTCATAACCTTTTGTCTATAACCCGATGAACCATAATGTCTATTTTCAAGATACCTAACGACTCTTTTGCTAGTTTTACTCCAACCCAATTTCTTGCCCAATTTCAAGAAAAAAGAAACAAAAATCATAGTAATATTGCTTGAAAATGGACTAAGACATTTTACAAAGGAGGTTCCAGGCTACCTAAGGTTCTGACCAAAGATCATATGAAACCTCATATTCATGACATAATGGTTCTGTTACACAAAGTGAAAGGTTTAGAACAAGTTCTTTTTGAAGAGGATGTCTCATTTTATAGAGATTGTTTTGGAGGTGAAGCATAATCTTGACTGGGTTGAGACAATTGTTGGTTCATTAAGGGATCAACTTAAACAAGTGAAAGCAATAAGAAAAGAATTTTACATGTTCTCATATTTAACTTATTGCCTTGCATCTACTCAAAATATTGGAGCCATTCCTCATGAACCCTGGAATGAAGACTTAAACATCATCAAATATTGCCCTTTGCTAATAAGAGATAGAGTCCTAGAGGACTATAGGAGGGTTCTCAACATTTTCCTTGGAAAGCTTTGTTATCAACTGGTGGGGACTCTAAAGAAGAGAATCTATCTAGAGGCTTAGAAACTGGTCCATACCTATGGCAGCTTCTATATCCAATTCATGTGGTTCACATACATCAGAATATGAGGATTTGATGAAGAAAGTCTCAAGTTGCCAAGACTCACCTTTGACTACTTTGTTTTAGCAAAATTTTGTAGACAAATATTCACTGTGATTAAAAAAAGCCTCCTAGAAGAGAAATGGGATTCCATGTTCCCAATCAAACTTGGAGCTATGGCCTGCAAAAATATGGTTGACACTTAATTAAAAGGGAATAACCTGGTGAGTTTTCATATGTAGTTTTATGCTTCAAGAAGAGGGTTCAATAATAAGGGTTTTGCAAGATGAGTCCTTAGCCTAAGTAATCATTTGTCCCCAAACTCACATATTGAATATTTGTGGGAAGATCTTGAAGATGAAGAGGCAAACAGGAAAAAGGATCATTCTAGGTTATTAATCCCTCAGATTAAAGCCTTTTAATTAAAGTTTGATACAAATGGCATAGAGAAAGATGATTCTAAGATTGTAGAACTAGGATATGATGCTTCAAACATAGAGGATTTCCCTGAGATAGACTGAACGACAGGAGAAGAAGATAATGTAAAATTAAGAGCTAGGTTCATTTTCAAAGTTACAGAGGATTGACTGAAAAGAAAAAGACAAGGAAAGGTAGACAGAACCACCCTTGAGAAAAATAATGTCAATTTCATCTCAGTCGACATTTTGCCTGATTCATCTGACACATCTCTTTTTGTCACTGATGTAGGTAAGTTTTCTTTGTCCAAAAGGAAAGCAATTCTAGTTGAACACCCTACTACACCCCGAACAAGGTCGAGGACCAGGTCTAGAAGTCGTGCTCAGATGAGCTCTCCAAATTCTAGTTTCATTTATATTGACATCAATGATGAAGATATTTTTTTTTCACCTGAGCACCCTAAGAAAAATCAAGAAGTACCTACTGACAACCCTAAGGTTCAATAGGATAATGTGACCCTTGCCAAGATGACTGACAATAGGATGGTTTCTAGTTCAATTCCTCCATGGTTAACTGATTCAACGAATAGAAAAAGGATCTTCAAGCCTGTTTCCCTACCGGTTAAAGAAATAATCACTAAGTATGTTGTCCACACCCCAAAGGTGATAAAAATGAAAAGCAATGAGAGGCTCAGGGTGTAGATTTTAGGGGGATCAACTTAGAGGACTACATATTTTTCTAGGGAAGATTTTTTCTATTTCTTTTGTTTTTGCATGGGAGGGATAGCATATTTTGAATTGGAAGTTGTAATATTGTAAGGGAGAAGCAAAAGGATCCATGTTGTCTTTATGTTTATTCAAAACTAAATATTTTTGTGTATCAGATCTCTGAATTTGGGCAGTTGTCTTTCAATTGAAATAAATCTATGAATTTGGGCAGTTGTCTTTCAATTGAAATAAATCTTTATTGTAACATTGTATTTCCCATCTTGGAAAGAAGCATTTCTTGTATTTGAGTAGTGATCCATAGGCAGTGTTTTTCCCTTGACCAAGCTTCCATGATAAAAATCTTGGTGTTATGTAGTTGTGGATTTTTTCATTATGCTTTAACATTTTAATTTTCATTATATATAATAAGTATTTTCATATGTAAATAATATTGTTTGTATATTTTCTAGTATATAATAAGTATTTTCATATGTAAATAATATTGTTTGTATATTTTCTAGTATCCAAGTTCATAGCAAGGCTTAATGGTGTACTTTCAATAGAAGAAGTGGTTTTTTGACGTGCTTTCCTTATCTAGATGGCTATGTGAGGAATTAACTAGCGACTAATACATTTTTCATTCAGGTCGATAGCTTGTTTTTGGGTATATATCTCAATATTGTTTGTTTCCTGCATATGTGTTTATAATTATAGAAATATCTTGGTTGGGAAAAATATTTTTGTGATATACAATTGCTGTGGTGGATGTCATTTATAGAATAGCTCCAAAAAAATAATACCTTGTGTAGATGATAACTTGTGCAACATATGGGAACCGAATCTGAGTTAACTATTCTCACATATAAATAATATTATCTTAAACCATATCCATCATAAAAAATGTAAATGGAAACAAAGTTTTGTCTCAAATTATAATAGAAGAAATAACCAAAAAAATTATATGTGTGTGTGTAATATAAGGAAGCCATAATGTGGACTTGCACATTCAGCTTCACAGAATATTATGTTTTTTTAGTACTATATTTTATGGCTACATTATAACAAAATAGAAACCAAGAAATTTGTGTAGTTTGAAATGCATATGCATTCGTAATTTACAAGAGAAAATAAACCATCAAAATATCGGGAGCTAAAACACACATACATTTTAGTTTAGGGTTTTAATGTAAAATATAACGAAAGGACAAGTAATAAATTTATATAATTTGAAACACATATGAATCTCTAAATTGCAACAAAAAAGAAAGAAAGAAAATCTTGTGAGTTCGAATAGATATGCATTTTAGTTAATTCCATATCTACCAAACAAAATCAACCAAAAAATCATAGTAATTTTGAACACAGTACCAAACAAATAATATTCTATACAAACCCTAACCAACACAATGAGACAAGAACACAAAAATGAAACATCCAATCCAGACAAGAAATAATGGTGCCTCTTCATAAAATGAACTTGTACGACAAACCACAACACAAATAATGTCTGCTACAAAACCTATGCACAATGCTAAAAATTATTCTTTGTAACAAAAAATGAAAACTACAAACCAAATGAAAAAAGTTAAAGAAATAAATTTAGTGGTAAAGTTTCATTCCTATACTACAATTTTGATATTAAATTTCTTATCATTTCTATTTCGAATGCATGTATGACCATTTTTTCTTTTTTTTGAGAAAGTAAATTTATGGAGAAATCTAGGAAAAAAAAATCAAAACAAATCATTGAAGCAATCATGGTTTGAAAAATGAAAATAGAAGAGTAAAAATGATTAAGCATTCTGGAATATTTATATGAAATTTAGGCCTTTATGTTTTTAGAAAATTTAAGTGAATTTAATTATTATTCTCAAAGAAATGTATTAGGAAGTAAAACTGATGTGAGTATTTTGATAAAGTGAATTTGATGGATTTTTTTTTAAAGCCTTTTGTGCATAACCAAAAGTATAAAAATTCAAACTTGTTGAAATATTCATTATGTTGAGATCTAAAAGATACGAAAGATTTTAGACTCAAACCTCTTCTATTCTCTATATCATTTAGTCCATTTCTTTTCTTTTCTAAATTAAAACAACTAATTATATTAAATTAAATCATTTTTCACATTCTAATGATATTATAAAATGTATCAATTTTAGATTTTTTTACTTGTTAAATATGCTCATTTCAGGTTATATTTGTGTTAGTTTTTATGCTTCTAAATTCTTCATATGTTTAAAATCTATCTAATAATAAAAGATTTATAGCAATCCTTTTTGCTATACATAAAAGAAATTTTGCCATGAATGTCTAATTTTATTTCCAAAGATAATTTCTATACTAACATACCATATTTGTTAATGAGATTTCTATTTGGTATTAATATTTTTATGTGTGCCTTTCTCATTGTTATTTAACGTAGTCGTAAATAAGTTTAAAGTAAAAAGTTATAGACTAACATACATGATGGAAAACTTGTTAATATGATTTATATTTAGCAAAAAAGATATGTCTCTCATTGTTATTTAATGTAATGATAAATAAGCTTAAAACAATTTAATAATTATCTTTAAATTGATATCTCTATGCTTATTTTACACAGATTTCGGTATGCTAATCTTATGAAAAACTCTCTTAAATTTTATAAACTTTGACATTCTAACTTTCTCTCTGTTTTTACAAGTTTGATATAATAGCGGTGTATAGTCATGGAGGAGTAGAGGAATAAAAAGGCCATTCGAGGGGTTCATGGCTACGCTCTTTCTCATGCACACAGTCGAATTGACAAAGTTTTTGGGAAACACCGGAACAAGAATATCGCTGCTATCAATTGCCTCTCTAATGTCACTACTTCCGTTGCCCTCCCTGTCTCTGCATATACGAAGTGATCCAGTGCGGAGGCATTTGTACTTGCAACCCATCAATATTGCCCCTTCATCTGCTGCGTGGTAAACAAAGTAAACATTGAACTTCTTCTGCACCAAGCTTCCTATGCCAACGCTTCTGCAAAATTTAAAATCATTTTTACTCACTACTTTATCACGAGACAAAATTTCAAATAATTCAATACAAATACATCTTTTTTCAGAGATCTGAAAAAGTGTCCGCTTACATCAAGTTAAATGCACCTCTAAATGATCTTTTACCTCTTTAACTCTCTAAGCTGGGCTAACTTGACAACCGGGTCATGAAATCTCTCTTGGTGTGCACCACATGGTAAACATAATCTTCTAAGCTTTTGTAAGTTGCCCAACAGGTAAGGAAGGCTTTGTAAACCATTACAACCCTGCATGTACAAACGTCGGAGCTGTACCATGTCGAAAGATATGTAGGGAGTAATGAGGATATCTAAATCCATTAAGCAGGTGGGAGTAATGAGTGATTGTTACCTCTTAAAGCTATTAGTTATTCTCAAGTCCTGACAATTACAATAAATATCCTGTTAATTTTTTCTTAGAATTCTTAGTTTACCAGTCTTAAAGGTAGTTGAGTATGTGATGCATCGTATGCATAATGCACGCACTGATGATTTATAAGAATTCTTAGTTTCAGAGTTTTGAAGTTAATTTGAGTTCTAAACTGTCAATACTAAATGTAAGGAACGAGTTTAGCTCACAGTCTATTTTTAGGGACTGTAAATTTCTATACAGAGATAGTCAGTAATTTTTCGAGACCTGTACATTGAGGTGCAAAATGTAATCCATTCTGAATAAAAGATTGTGTTTCAAGAATCTACGCATCCTAATCTGTAAAGAAAAGTAACAGAAGAGAAAAAAACCTCTTCTCAATTTAAAAAAAATAAATTATGTACTGTCAATGTCGAACAACTATGTGGTATTTTAAACGAGATCAAAGCTTGCCATCAAGAATCAAGATGTCTAAAAGATCTTAATTAGACATATGTTTACAGTCCAAATATACAATAGCATAGAGTGGTGTAACACAATTTCTATCTGAGGAAAGTTTTCAGACTCTTCGTCTTATGTTTACTATTAAAGGACTAATTCGAAATTAGAACTACATTTTTTCATGAAAAACAGGTAAATGTATAGGTGATCGCTGATGTGTTCAGGGATAAAACGTGTGCTTTTTTAACCAGATTTAATTGATGACTGGTGACAGCGCATGAGTAGTCTAGTGGAGAATTAGCAGAGGGCAAGATCCAAAAATAATGCGTAGGAATAACTATATCCACATTTGGGAAAATTCGTGTCTGGGAAAGAGATCTGACCATTGGAAACTGACACACTAAACAAAGATGAGATTCGCGTGACTCAAATTCCACATCCTTGAACAAATGAAATGAGACCACCAAGAAAGTGTCACAACTAATTTGAGGTGTGTTGGTGTCCAAAATGACGCTTATGCTCATGAGGCTGCCAATATACCTTCAGATGGATTTTAGGAATGGCTAGCTCCAAAATTGTTATGAGGTTTTAGGGTAATTGGACCAACTATAGGGACAAGACTGCCCTCTTCTGCTTCTGGCTCTGCAAAACCAAGGTGGGTGCACCTAACCTAGTATAAAATAGACTTCATACACCTAAAACTAGGTTCATATAAGAGATGACTGGATAGTAAGAGGGTACTAAATGATAACCACACATTTATTGACTCTCCATTACTATGGGTAGAACCACATATAACTAAATACTGAAAACTTAAGGAATGGTTCTTAATTTATGCTTTTGAGATCATAACAACAACAATCAGTATTTGTTGATAATGAGATAATCATTTAGACCAGTGCCTCATCCATTGGGCAAGATCTCCTAGAACAAGAATGCTACACACACTAGACAATAACTGAGATTCAAAGCTATAAACACACCTACAATCCCCTTTACTACTTATAAGATATCCTTACATAGACAATTAGATAGATCTATGTCCCATCTAAAGCATCATTTCATCTAATCCTAGATTAGAACTTAAGAATGGATACATATACATAAAATAATATGCAGAGAACTAGAAAGTTCATAACTTATCTAAGTTGACACAAAGGAGAGATAAGAGTCATGTATTTGTATTAAGTATGAAGAATCCTTAAGTATAAACAATCAAACTAGAGGAGTCAAGCTTGCAAATTACAATTTAGACCTGCAACTTTTTCTCTATCATCAACAAAATATCAAATGCCAAAATGTTACAATCCTGACTAGGCAGAAGACTCACAACCGAAAAAGTTTTAAAATCTAACTCTCAATGCTACAAAAATGATCATGAAAATCTTTTTATACCAGGGTTACAATGCAAGCGTAATGATCATTTCAAAATTAAAATTTCAAAATCACCTAACCCCACTGAGGAATAAACATAGACATGACAGGGGTCAAGCCAAAGCAATTGACAATCCACTCTACCCACTCTAGCTGCTCAAAAATGAATTTGGTACCTCCTGCCACCAAAAACCCTCAACAAGCTCAAACCGTCACATGCATTGCGCGGGCACTAAGTCTTTTAACCATTCATCTTTAGTTTCACAACTAGACAGTCACATCTCACCACCACAGGAAATGAGCTACAATTTATGCTTGGTCGCATGATCGCATAACATGAAAATGGGTTATGCGAACATGCGACAGCCTGCTATCCACTTGCCTTCTCTTAACTGTCGATGCCGCCACTTGCCACAACAGGGTTTGTCGCATGTTCGCAAGCCGGGAAACTAGCCTATGCGAACATGTGACAAGCCGCAAACATGCAACCTGTCGGCTATCAAAATACCGCTGAGAAATCCCACCTGGGTCCGCATTCAAATCCACCATCCCGCCAGCACGGACCAACCGAAAACCGCCACGACACCACCTGCTAGCGAGACCACCGAGAAAATACAGAAGGGCTCCAGGGACATGTGGCACCCTATCGCATGATCGCATAGCCTGGAAATGGGCTATGCGAACATGCGACCACCCACCAACCTCAACCAACATAACCGCCACCGCAACCGCAAGCACCACCCCACTGCCATGGACACGTGTCGACCGGTCGCATGATCGCATAGCCAAAACCTGGGCTATGCAATCATGCGACAGCCAACCCAAAGCTGCCACATCACCACCACCACAACTGTCACTGCAACCGACACCACTCTGCTGATGGGCCCCAAGGACACGTGGCAAGTGGTCGCATGATTGCATAGCCAAAAACTGGGCTATGCTACCATGCGACAGCCAATCACAGGCTGCCACATGTCCCCCTCTGACAGCGGGCCCACAACGAACACACCCATCGGCACCCAATCGGACGGTGGGTGCATGATCGCATGGGGTGAGAATATTTTATGTGATCACACGCCAACTGTAGATCTTTTTATCTCTGACACCGGGCCCCGCTGACAAGTCTGACAAGTCACCGCCACATGGACCAATCGGACATGACCCTTACCTTTTAGAGGATCAGACGGTTGTCACAAAAGCGCATAGCCTTGACAAATCCTTCGTTCTTTAACGACAACCGTTGATGCTTCGAAACGTCAGGACCCTCTTCCCAATCTGAAAACCAGGTCCCACCACACATCGCGCTTACGCACTAAGGCAAAGTAGATCTCAAGCCGCTAAACAGAACTGGGACCCACATGGCTAGGTGGCAAGCGGTCGCATGATCGCATGTCAAAAAAGTCTGACATGCGGCCATGCAACAACTAATCAGGAAGAGTCTGGACCCACCATCTACATTGGACTTGCGCAGTTAAGACATAGTCGAAAACACACAAAGTTTTCGACACCAAAAGACAAGTGCACCAAGCCGGAAGGCAAAGGTTGAAAACAACGAGGGTTTTTGGCAAAAGATCGAAAACACACAGGAATAACGACACACCGAAAGGTGACAGGGAAGCCAAAAATAACACGGGTTTTCAAAAACACTACATGTTTTCAACATTGTGGTGGAATTTTAAAGTTTGCTCCCGCGGACCTCAAAATTTTAATAACTTTCTGAGTTTTGCACATTAGGAGATGCAGTTTGGATTAAAGCAAGGTGACGACAATAAAAAGCACAAGGTAGGACATTTAACAAAAAGATGTAGGGGAGAGGCCAATCTCACGAGATTTTGCAAAGACTGGAAAAATAGCCTAACAAGGTGAACTAGTTTGATGCGGGCAGAAATTGGATGGCTAGATAATTCGAGGGATTCAAGTTATTTCAGGGCTAGAAAGAGATCTGAGGAGTCCCTAATCAAGTATAATTAACATGATAGAAACAGGGTACAAAATTGAATAAGAGGACACAAGGAAAATTATTGGTTATAAGAGCACATTCCTTTATTGCAGATAATATGGACAATAAATTAATGATGGCTTAAAGGGATGCAAATTACTTACCCCAAGTCTTCCACCCTTGTCCACCCAGAAAGAGAAGAGATTTGATGAAGAGCATTCTTCCATTCCTCGATTGTTTTCTCATCTTGCCGATCTAAATGGCTGCAATGTTTCTGGAATGCCTTTGAGAATGGACCCCCCTCTCTTTGAGGGTAGCGAACATCAGAGGGTTCTACATCATAAAATAGGGGAATGATGAAGCCATTTGATCTGCACATCTGAGCCACCTCCTTCAGACACCAAGTTGATTCTGCATAGTGCTGAGAAAATATCGGGATGAAAATGTCAAATGTCTCAATGGCAGTTTGCAAGCTGGATTCAATCATTTTGTCCCACCCCAGAGAGAGCTTCGTAGAGATGGTCGACAAAAGCTGTTCTCACATCTTTTCCGCGAAAGCTGAGAAACACATTAAATTTGTTGTTGACACTTTAGAGGATTTTGGTGGGGGGAGGCTGATACTGATGAAACACTTCGTTGAGATCGCAGAGGATTTTGGAGGTGGATGCCTAATAGTGAACAGAGATCTCCATTAGTTGTTCTGAACAAGTTTTAAGAGCTTAACAATAAATATGATCTTAGGCGTGCCAGAAAAGAGAAATTCGAATAGATACACAGTCGGAAAGCTGATCGTGCGTATATAAAAAAGTCAAATGCAGGTAACAATAGAGGGATGAGATACTACCGAGGTTCAAACAGTTCAAAGTGGATGAGATAAACAAAGTCGAATTCCATAAAAACACCAAGGGTGGAATTTTTGTGTGAAGTTTTATAGAATTTTCATGGAAACCAACCATATTTGAACAGTTAAAAGTCGGTGAGATCGACGCGGAAGAATTGATTTTTGAAAGCAGTGTTGACATTGATGTAGGACTTACCCTGCGAAGTTTGAGAGGATTTCATAGATACAATATGGAGAGGACCCACCGAATTTGAAGAGTTCAAAGTCGGTGAGATCCAATACGTCTCACGTGAAAGAGTGAAGAAGAATCTTAACTCCTTATTTAAATTGTTGTTGACCCGAAAGGCACTACCCTATAACTTTTTTAATCTCCTTTTCTACCAAAATATTTACACGTGGAAAGTAGTAGATTTCAGCTGTTGAAGATAGGATTTCAACTGCTAAAGACATTTAGTCTTGTGGTAGTTAGACAGTAAAGTCATGCAACGAAATTTTTGGGATAGAATAAAGTAATTGATATAGTCTTGTGGTACTTAGACTGTAAAGTCAGGCGACAAATTTTTGGGATAGAATAAAATAATTGGAAGTTCCAAATGAGCTTAGAGCAATAGTGCGTAGATTCTATGAAGAAGGTAAAGGGTAAAACTAGCTAATATATACTCTATATTTAAGATACGCTAAGATGTATCAAGGCATTTAATTTTTTCAACTTTAATTTTTATTAAAGGTGGATGATGAAAAAATTAAATGCCTTGATACATCTCGGCGTATTTTAAATATAGACTATATATTAGCTAGTAGCAGTCGTAGCGTGCAACACATTCAATAAATTAATAAATAATTATGTAATATAATTATTTTTTAAATAGAATTTAATATAATATAATTACTTTTTCTAACCCTAATTGTATTATGCACTGATTAGTAATCCTAAGATATATTTGGGTTATTGTTAGGGTTAGAGTTTAGCTTGTGGTTATGGTTATGGTTATGGTTAGAGTTAGGATTATAGTAAGGGTTAGGTTTAGTGTTAGGGTTTATATTATGTTTAGGGTTAGGGTTTGGGTTAGTGTTTGGATTAGGTTTTAGTTAGGGTTCATATTAGGGTTTTGTTAGGGTTAAGGTCAGAGTGAGGGTTAAGATAAATATTAGGATTAGAGTTATGGTTTAGGGTTGAGGCTACAATTTACATAATGGTTAGGGTAGAGGTTAATTATATAGTTAGGTTTAATATCATTCTTAGGTTAGAGAAATAATTAGGAATATGTTTAGACTCGGTCTTAGGGTTAGGATTAGGGTTTAGAGATAAAATTAAGTTTTGGGTTAGGGTTTAGGGTAATGGATAGAATTATGGTCATTATTAGGGTTTACATAATATTTGGGTTAGGGTTAAAGGGTTTGGATAAGGGTTTTGTTTAGGGTTAGGTTTTGGATTAGGGTTATCTAGTTAAGGTTTTGGATTACTTTTGAGATTATAGTTAATTTTTAGGTTATGGTTTTAGTTAGAGTTAGGATTATAGTTAGGTTTATGGTTAGTGTTAGGATTGATATAAATTTTAGGGTTAGGGCTAAGGTTATAGGTTAGAGTTCTAATTATGATTAAGGTTAGTATTTATATTAGGTTTTATTTAGGGTTAAGATAAGGGTTTGGCTAGGGTTAGGAATAGGGTTTAGATTAGGGTTTGGTTAGGATTAAGAATATAGTTATATTTAGGGTTAAATTATGGTTATGGTTCAAATAGGGATAAAGTTATAGTTAAATTAGTTTTATGGTTGAAGATCAATTAGGGTTAGACTTAAGGTTAGATTAGTGTTAGATTTCAATATGAAGGAAACATTTAAGTTATGCTTAGGGTTGAACTTAATTATAGTTAGGGTTTGATTGTAGATATAGTTTTATGATTACGAGGATTTAGTTATAGTTAGGATTAGGTATTTAGTTCAGTTAGGGAAAGAATTAGGGTTGACTTAATTATATGAGGGTTAAAATTTAATTAAGATTAATATTTAATTGGGGTTATATTTTTACCTAGGATTTAAATAAGATTATGGTTTACTTAGGGTCAGGGTTAAGTATAGGGTTAGGTTCAATTATAATTAGATTAGGTTTTGATTTTAAGGTAGAGATTAATTAGAATTAGGGTTAAGTTAATGTTAGATTTCAAGTTGGATTAGATTGGTGTTAGGATTATATTGATGAAGGTTATATTAATAAATATTTGATTAAGAAATATATTTGATAAACAATAATAAAATGTTATTATCAAATAATAATTTGACATTTCTATATTTTATTATACTTATATTTATACAAAATATATTATTAATGTATTTTTTATTAAAGTAAAAGTTATATTGTTTAGGCATTAATCAATCACACATCCCATCTCACTTTACATGAATATAATATTTTTTAGTTTTTGCATCAAATCAATTCAAATGAAAAAATTAAACTAACTTTTTATTTTTAAAATTTTTAAAATCTAAAATTAAAATTTATCTAAAATCCTTCAAAAAAACATTCAACGTTTCTATTCTATTTTACTATGCAAACAAATTTATATTCAAAAGTTAAAATAAATTCTACATTTTTTTTAAACTAAAACTAAAATAAAAATAAAAATAGAATATTCTATATTTTTCTAGATATATAAGAAAAAAATCTATTATAATTTTTTTTTTACATGCAAATCATTTCAAATTAAAAATTGAGAACTAAAATTTACATAAAATTAAAATATTTCTATATTTTTCTAAATATATAAATAAAACATCTATTCTAATAAACTCATTTTTAAAAATTCTTCTCTATTCTTTCTTTCTTCATTTTTAATTCTTTCTTACTTTCTTTCTATTTTTTAATTCTTTTCTATTCTTTCGTTCTTTCTATCCTTTTAGTTGGAAAATTGAAAAAGTTAGAAATTAATCTAGATATTTAAGAAAAAATACTATTTTATTTTTCCTTTTTCCATGCAAATCAACTCAAATTTTATTTAGACAAAATTCTATTTTTATTTATTTTTAAATGAATTAACAATTAGTTTCACAATAAATTTAAAACTAAAATCTAATATGAATAGAACCCTCTCTAATTATTTTCTAGATACATAAGAAACATTTCTATTCCATTTTTATAAATTCTAAATATTTAAACAATAGTTCTATTACACCTAAATCAATTTTAAACTGAATTCTAGATTTTTCTAATTTTTTTCAACTATTTAAAAAATTATTCTATTCTATTTTCTTTGTTTCCATGTAAATCATTTTAAATCATTAATGAAAAAAATGATCAAACATAGTAATGATAATGGAATATTAAAACATTGTTGATATTCATTTTCGTGCCCCCAAATTCTTCTCACCTGGCCTAATGATTCTCGCCTTGTTCATCTCCATTTGAGACTTAAGATCCATATTGATAAGAATTTATATTGATTAAGTAATGTGAAAAGCACGGTATGTAAACTGAAAGTAAAAATTGAAGGCCATAAAGAAAATATTCTCAAAGTAAAATTTTAAAGCTAAAAAGAAAATTTTCTTACTAAATGCAAACAATGAAGGGAATGTGTCCAAAATTATAGCAGAACTAAAGATTTAACATAGAATTTAAACAAAACGGTAGTAAAAGAGCTTTGAATGAAAATTACCCCAGATTGAAAAAACATAAACCCAAATCTATTGTTAATTTGGTTTTTTATTGCCAATATTTCTCGTTAAAATAATGGATTTCTAACATCATATGCACTGCCCGCTATGATGGATGCTTTGTTGATTCAAATAATTCAAGGATTTCTGTGAATTAAATTGCATTCTTCAACACACTCAAATAACTGTTTTAACATTATTTATGATTCCCCATCTTGGATGCTTCGAACGTCCATTTCATTGCATGTAAATATGAAACTATCGTGTACAAAATCCTCATCCCTAAAAAAGCATAGAAATATAAAAATGTTTTTTAAAGTTTCATGCCACATTTATTACTCTCCACTACTCTGCAACTCTCCTCCAACACTTGTTATTTTGGTTGTGATGGTGCGATTGCAACAGAAGGGTGGAAATCTGTAAGCCGAAGCCCCTCCAAAGTCTTCAATCTGGAGAGCCCTAAATAAACCAGACCATACAAACATAAGATCGGTGAGCAGAAATTTTTTGAAAATTGAATTTGATAGAACAAAAACAAAAATTGAGCCAGACACTCTAAATTTTGTGGAGAAAGGAATCGAAAAACCAAAACATTTACTGACAGGAAAGCATACAAGAATATTGAATTTGATAAAATGAATGCATGCATGTGAAGTAAATTTGGTATTAAAAGATTGTAATGCACACAAATTTTCCATTCAAACATTTTATTATTGCCTAGTCCTACCATTTTATTATTGTCTGCAGTGTGGGAAATATTAAAATTTAAATTTGCAAACCTTTAAAATTTTAACTCGGCACTTAAAAAAAATGCTCGGCACATGAAAGGTGCTGAGTGCCAGTTTTACTCGGCACTTAAAAAAATGCTCGGCACATGAAAGGTACCGAGTGCCAGTTTTACTCGGCACATGAAAGGTACCGGGTGCCAGTTTTATTCGGCACTTGAAAGGTGCTGAGTGACAGGAGGGTGCCGAGTGAGCTCGGCACCTGAAGGGCAGCTCGGCACTTGAAAGGAAATGCTCGGCAAGAATGGATGCCGAGTGACACTTTAACATGAAACTCTTCACGATTAAAAATAAACACTCAAAACTTAAAATATTCAACAAGGATCTTCTCAAATGCAATGTAGAGGGGAAGAACAATAGATTCGAGTATGCCTCCTTGCTTGATATTTAAGTTTGATTAAAACATTTACAAAATCTGGGAGCATTCAGCTTCAACCAGAAAATCCTAAATTTACCCTAAAAACTTAAAACTTCAAATAAACTATTAAACTTCAAACTTGCAGCTCTAATGGCTACATACTACAATGCCTGGAGCAATCACTGCATCAACAGGTCAAATCAAAACAATAATAAACTTACAGAATGACCAGAGAAGAAACACGTGCAACTATAGGCACGAAATAAGCAAACTTCTTTCTCTGCACTCTGACGACTGGATCTGCTGATCTTCTTCTTTGCTCTGCAACTCTAAATCTACAGTTTCTCTGCTGAACTAAAATGAATGAGGGAGAGACATTCCTTTTTGTCATATTCCATTTTCCCCCTCTTTTCAAAATTCAAAAATCTCAACTACACGTATTAATGTTTCTAGCTGTTCTGTCCGTCAAAGGTGGTAGGTGAGCGTTTGGCTCAAGGGACAAACAGCCCGCAGCATTTAATTTTTCCAACACTCCCCCTTTGTCCTGAGCCAAACAAACAAGGATCACTGTTGATCCACATCAACTACACCAAGACATTTTCTTAGGTGCACAAAAGCTCCAATGCCTAATGGCTTTGTGAAGATGTCTGCTAGCTGCTGCTCAGACTTGCAAAATTCCATCTTGATATCCCCATTCTCCACCAACTCTCTGATGAAGTGATATCTGATCTCTATGTGTTTGCTTCTACCATGGAAGACTGGATTCTTGGACAATGCAATTGATGAGATGTTGTCACAATAAATTATGGTTCCATCCTCTTGCCTTTCATTCAAATCTGTCAAGATCCTCCTTAGCCAAATTGCCTGACATGCTACTGCATTTGCTGCTATCTATTCAGCCTCTGCTGTAGATTGAGCAACAATAGGTTGCTTCTTGGATGCCCATGCAATGGCACCCGATCCCATGTGGAATACATATCCGGAAGTGCTCTTCCTATCATCTATACTTCCAGCCCAATCACTATCTGTATATCCTACCAACTTGAATTCATTTGCTGTAGTATACAAAATTCCAAATCCCTTGGTACCTTTCACATACCTTAGGATCCTCTTTCCCGCTTGCCAATGGGAATCTTTTGGTGTTTCCATAAATCTGGAAATCAAACTTACTGCATGCATCAGGTCTGGTCGAGTTGCAGTCAAGTACATTAAACTTCCAACCATACTCTTGTATAGTGTTGGATCCACTCTCTTGCTAGAGTCTTCCCTGCTCAACTTCAGACCTACTGCTGTTGGTGTGGGGGCTGCCTTACTGTTCTGCATTTTAAATCTCTCCAAGATCTGCCCTGCATATTTTTCTTGAGAGATAAAGATGCCATCATGCATTTGTTTTACTTCTATGCCTAGAAAGTACTTCAAGAGACCTAGGTCTGTCATCTCAAACTCATTTTTCATTGTCTCTTTGAACTCACCAATTAGAGCCCTGTCATTTCCAGTAAAAATCAAATCATCTACATACAAGACAACAATCAGCACATTACCATTTGCTGCCTTGATGTAGAGTGTGGGCTCACCATTGCTTTTGCTAAAGCCATTGCTCATCAAATATGAGTCAATCCTGCTGTACCATGCCCGTGGAGCTTGCTTGAGCCCATAAAGAGCTCTCTTCAATCTATATACTTTATGTTCTTCACCTGCAACTTCATAACCAGGTGGCTGCTCCACATATACTTCTTCCTTTAATACACCATTTAGGAAGGCGGACTTCACATCCATTTGATATACCTTCCACTTGTGCTGGGCTGCAATTGCTATGACAGCACGCACAGTTTCCATTCTTGCAACTGGGGCATAGGTCTCATCATAATCTCTGCCATACTGCTGTTTGTAGCCCTTGACTACCAGCCTTGCCTTATGTCTATCAATTTTGCCTTCAGCATTGCATTTGGTCTAATAGACCCATTTCACTCCAATCACTTGCTTTTTGGGAGGTAAATCAGTTAGCTCCCATGTCTCATTCCTTTCTATAGCATCTATCTCCTCATCCATGGCCTTACACCATTTCTTCTCCTTAATAGCTTCTTCAAAGTATATTGGATCACTATGAGAAAATAGTGCAAAATTAACACTCTCATCATATTCTTCATACCTTTCATCTTGGTATATCTCCCTAAGACTCTTGGTCTTTCTTGGTAACAGGGAGGAGAGTGTGGGATCAGAATTTTCACTGCTGCTGCTCGGCACTGACACTCGGTCATGCCTGGAGGAGCTCGGCAGTGACTGAGGTTGCTTGCCTTTTCTTCTATCTGCTCCTTCTTCTTGCTGTTCATCAACATCCTCTTCACTCATGATTGGCACTTTACTTGAAGTGCTTGGTGACTCATCAGTTGAACCATACCAAGACTGATTTTCCAGAAATTCCACATCTCTTGAAAGGATCATCTTGTTGTTCAATGGGTCATACAATCTGTATGCCTTTGATTCTGGGCTGTACCCTATGAAGATGCACTTCACTCCTTTGTCATCCAATTTCTGCCTTTGCTCTTTAGGTACATGTGCATATGCTACACATCCAAACACCCTTAGGTGTTCAACTGTCCATCTTCCTCGTGACCATGCTTCCATTGGAATTCTATCACGGACACCCTTTGTAGGACACCTATTAATTAGGTAAACTGCTGTTGCTACAACCTCTCCCCAAAATTCAGTTGGGAGACCTTTCTCTTTCATCATGCTCCTTGCCATTTCAACAATGGTCCTGTTCTTTCTTTCAGCCACTCCATTCTGCTGTGGTGTATAGTTGGCTGTGAGCTCTTTCTTTATGCCATGTTTCCTGCAAAAATTTACAAAAGAATTGGAGGTATACTCTCCTCCTCTATCTGATCTTAGGACCTTAATATAATGTCCACATTCTCTTTCAGCCTGGGCTTTGAATTCAGCAAATTTATTAAATGCTTCAGATTTATTCTTTAAGAAATACACCCATGTCCTACGACTGAAATCATCAATAAATGTCATCAAATAAGTACTCCCCCCAATGGAAGTAACTTGCATAGGACCAACTAGGTCAGTATGCACTAACTCTAATGGATATCTAGCGCTCCTAGAATTTCCAGAATTAAAGGGAAGCCTATGTTGCTTACCCAAAATACAAGCCTCACACTTGTCACATGAATTTCCTACTCTTGGCAAACCGTCTACCATTCTTTTATTTGACAATAAATTTAAACCAGCATAGCCAGGATGACCATACCTGAGGTGCCATAGTCATGAGGGGTCTTCAATCACACTCCTTAGAGCTGATTGTGTGGGAGGTGCAGCACCAACTTGAGATGAGAAACATGTCTCTATCTTCAAGGGAAACATTCTGTTCTTTGTCATTTGAACTGCTGCAAGTAAGTTTTTGCTCCCATCCTTTTCATGAATGACACACCTGTCATTCTCCATCAGCACTTTGTATCCATTTTGAATGAGCTGACCAATGCTCATCAAATTGTGCTTCATACTAGGGGCAAAATACACATTTTGTATTTCCTTCTTCTCACCTTGCTTGGTGCGGACCATAATAGATCCTTTGCCCACAACTGGTAGGGTTCCATTGTTACCCATTTTAATCTCAGATTTGAAACTCTTGTCAATGAATGAAAACAAGGTTTCATTACCACACATGTGGTTGCTACATCCACTATCGAGGTACCAAACCTCAGGGCTTCCTTCTTCACCAACATTACACATGATGAAGGCAGTGGCATTGTTTCCACTTCCCATATTCACATCAGCCACATTTGCTTGTCCTGACTGATCACTCTGCTTCTTCCAGCATTCACTTGCATAATGCCCATATTTATGACAGTAGTAGCATTCTACATTACTCCTATTTGAGTTGTAATTTTTCTTACCTCCTCTTGAAGTATTTTGTGAGCTACTTGCTCCATCTGGTCTATCTGAGCTTTCTGCTACAGCATTTCTTTGTCCTCCATGACCTCGGCCTCTGCCTCTGGAGTTTCTGCCTGAGCCTTTTCTTCCTCTGCCCCTTCCTCTTGGATTTGACTGAGCCTTGAATGCTTGCTCTTGGGTAGAAGAGGATGTAGATTTGTTGATCCTATGCTCATGGGTTTGAAGAATACCCATCAACTCATCCATTGTCAAAACAGTGAGGTCTTTTGCCTCTTCAATGGTCATGACCAAGTTGTCATATTTATGAGGTAAACTCCTCAATATCTTTTCTACTATCCTCTGCTCTTGATAGTCTTCTCCATTTGACTTCAGTTGATTAATCACATTGGAGGTCCTTGAACTGAAGTCTGCAATCAATTCATTTTCCTTCATCTGAAGGTTCTCAAACTCCCTCCTTATATTTTGTAGCTTTACAGTTCGGACTTTATCAGTCCCCTTGAAGTTTGTCTCAAGGATATCCCAAGCTTCTTTTGCATAATTTGCTGCTGCAATCTTTGGGAAGACTGTCTCTGTCATTGCAGCCTCAATTAAACTTAGTGCCTTAGCATCCTTTCTCCTTGACTCTTTCAGCTGAGTCTTCTATGGATTTGTGAGAGCAGCATACTGAGCTGGGTCTGTCACATCATTGAATCCATTAACCACAAACTCCCATAAATCATTTGCAACCATTATGGTCTTTAACTTCTTTGCCCATATGTCATAGTTCTGTCCATTGAATGGTGGTGGCTGCTGCCATATCTTTCCTGCATCTCCTGCCATTGCAAATATCCCAAGAAAAAAAAATTTGCCCTAACTCACTTTGGATGTGGGGCCTCAAAGCTCTGATACCATGTGGGAAATATTAAAATTTAAATTTGCAAACCTTTAAAATTTTAACTCGGCACTTAAAAAAAATGCTCGGCACATGAAAGGTGCCGAGTGCCAGTTTTACTCGGCACTTAAAAAAATGCTCGGCACATAAAAGGTACCGAGTGCTAGTTTTACTCGGCACATGAAAGGTACCGAGTGCCAGTTTTACTCGGCACTTGAAAGGTGTCGAGTGACAGGAGGGTGCCGAGTGAGCTCGGCACCTGAAGGGTAGCTCGGCACTTGAAAGGAAATGCTCGGCAAGAATGGATGCCGAGTGACACAGTTTAACATGAAACTCTTCACGATTAAAAACAAACACTCAAAACTTAAAATATTCAACAAGGATCTTCTCAAATGCAATGTAGAGGGGAAGAACAATAGATTCGAGTATGCCTCCTTTCTTGATATTTAACTTTGATTAAAACATTTACAAAATCTGGGAGCATTCAGCTTCAACCAGAAAACCCTAAATTTACCCTAAAAACTTAAAACTTCAAATAAGCTATTAAACTTCAAACTTGCAGCTCTAATGGCTGCATACTACAATGCCTGGAGCAATCACTGCATCAACAGGTCGAATCAAAACAATAATAAACTTACAGAATGACCAGAGAAGAAACACGTGCAACTACAGGCACGAAATAAGCAAACTTCTTTCTCTGCACTCTGACGACTGGATCTGATGATCTTCTTCTTTGCTCTGCAACTCTAAATCTGCACTTTCTCTGTTGAACTAAAATGAATGAGGGAGAGACATTCCTTTTTGTCATATTCCATTTTCCCCCTCTTTTCAAAATTCAAAAATCTCACCTACCCGTATTAATGTTTCTAGCTGTTCTGTCCGTCAAAGGTGGTAGGTGAGCGTTTGGCTCAAGGGACAAACAGCCCGTAGGATTTAATTTTTCCAACATGCAGTGGCTCAAATAACAGAGGAAAGCACGCGGTCCAAGCTCTCTGAAAGGAATCGATGCCATGCATTAATGCCTGGTTATTTGAGCAAAAATGAAACTGGCTGGCATTCCGTTCATTATTCCACGCACGAAGCGTAGAACAGGCTTGCATTCCATTCATTATTCCACGCACGAAGCGCAAAATAGGCTGGCATTCCATTCATATTTCATATTAGCATGTATTGTCGCGACCTTAATAGGCTGGCAACAGAACATGACCGCTAGAACATGAAGAGTTTCTTTAAAATTACACCATTTTTTATGGATGATCTCTATAAGGGGGTTTGAATGCTATTGTAGTTGTTACACCTCTTGGCATAATTAGAATGGATGGACTCGGAGTGTTTGGTAGTGACTATAGTATCAAATAAGGGTGTCTTTTTTGTCCAATATTGTTTGGGTTATAGAGTAATAAGTTAGAAGAATGGTCAAACAAGGCTAGTGGAGAGGAACTTTGATTGACTAATTATGTAATAAAGTTATTTGTATACACAAATGATATCATTTTAATTGCTAAAATGACTCATCATTTGAGGAACATTTGAATGCACTTGAAATCTTTTGTCATGAGGTTGTGATGTAAGTGAACACTAGAAAATCCAAAGGAATGTTCTTCTCTTTCTAGAAAAATACGACAATATTTTTTTTTTTGTAGGCAATCCATTAGAGATGGTGAATGTGTACAAATACCATGGGATCTATTTTTTCACAAAAAAAAATCATTTGAGAAACGTGTAGAGAAAAAGGAATTCAAGGAGGTTGGAAAGTGTTATATTCTCTACAAAATAAATGTAAGAATGCAGAGTTATGGGATTGGGAAACCAAGAATTTTTTATTTTATTTTATTGGTCACCCTAGTGAGCCACTGTTGACACCTAATTTTGTAAAACTAATTTTATTTTTATTTTTATTTAAATAGTTTGGGAAGGTTTTTTATAAAATATTGTTAAAGTGAATCAAAATAAAATGTTTAAATAAAAGAGGTAATTTGAAATAAAATATTCATTTTCAAGAAAAAAGGGTGGCAAGAGAGAGTTGAACACTCAACCTCTCAAGCCTACCCTCTTTTCCTACCTACCTACCCATTCCCTCCCTAACCAATTAGTCTATTGTTATTCCTTGAGAGGTTTTGTAGTGGAATTAATTTATTACTAAGAAAAAGGAGTGGGGAGAGGGAGTTGAACACTCAACCTCTCGACCCAACCCCCTTTTTCCTAATTACCTAAACTCCCCCCTCCCCCACCCCCTATCCAATTAATCTATGTTATTCCATGAAACATAAGTTAGAGTAGAAAGATATAAACACATTATTTTTACTCTATGGTAAATTTATGTTAAAATATATCCTTTTTTACCTTAGTTATTTTTGAAAAGGTTTATTAAACTAAATAGCATCATTTTAGGGTTAGTTTTTAAAGTTATTATCTTTTCCAATTTTAAGAGTATTACCCTATTTAAATATTTTGAGTTATCATTTTAGGGTAATTTTTCACTTTTTATTTTCTAGGGTGAATTAAAATGTTTATAACTTTTCGACCCTAGATTTTAGAAACATGTTTATATTTATTTGAGGCAAATATTATTTCACATTTTGAAAAATATTTAAAGAGGGAAATGTATTATGTTTGAAATCTAAAAATCAAAATTCAATTAAAACATAAGATTATATTATCCTTTCCTATTAATATGTTGTTGTGTATGAATGGATTTTAGGGTTTGTCTTATTAAAAGGATTTTGTGCCTTGATAAATGAAAAAAGAGTACCTTTGACAATAAATTTTAAACCTTATTAGTACTTTTCTTATTTTTTCAAAGAAACAATTGTAATCATTGCGGTAAATTTTCTTATGTTATGGCCCTCTTGATGATTTATTTTGATATATATCATTAATTATTAAAACTAATATTTAATATAGGGATCATTTTAAAGATTTAAGAACATTATTAAATTATAATGAAGCCCTAAATTAAAATTCATTCAAGGTTAAATCTAATTCTGAATTTGGTGTGCATGAGTTTTATATCATAAACAAGTGATGATAATCGAGTAAATTATCCACATATGTGACAATTATTATTTGTAAATGCGTGAAATATTTTATTCCCTCAAACCATATATATGGTTAATTCATTGTAATTATTTAGGGAAGTTGTAGGATTAGGTATTTGTGAAAAGGTATGACCTTTCATGGGAAACTATTGGAAATGATTTAAATATTGAGTCATTTAACATTCAAATGACATGGTCATTAGATTAGAAAATATTTTTGAGACTCTTGAGAAGGATCATCTCGCAACTGCAACTGTGAACCTTTATGTACCATTTTTCAACATCTACAAAGATAAGTTCCATTTCTTTTATTTGTGGTTATTAGTTGTTTATATGCTTTCGATTAGTCTATCAGATATTCTATTAAACAGAGTGTTTTACTGTGTTGAATTCCCTGGGTATCATAATTCAAAATTAATATATAGTTTAAATATCAATTTAAAGATTTGTGTATCTTCTCTTATTTTTATCGGTCTCTTAATTTGAGTTAAATTCAATTAGATTAGCTATATAGATTGATTTGAATTATAAGTCAAGTGGAATCCTGTGAAGTGATGGTCTTGTCTTATTAAAGCATGTTTTTAAAACCATCTCTAATCGTACGTAGGATTGAAAGAGTTTTGACTCTATAACCCAAGTACTTAGATGGAACTGATCTAATCTTAAATTGGAAATTGTCACATTAAGTTCATTTATAGTTTGCAAATCATTAAATCATTATTTCAAAAGCATTACTTTTTAGTCTTTAGTATAATTATTTTAGTCAAGTTTTATAGAGTAGAGGTTTTTAGTAGATTTATTGATTTCCTCAAAGGATCATTTAGTACCTTTGGAGAAATTTTGTTTGTGCATGTAGTTGTGTGACATGAAAAATGTGATATTACAAAGTGATTTTAGGCCTACCAGCCTTGGCTTGATTAAGCCAGAATTGCAAAGGTGTCAGTTTGTACCTGTCAGTTGGCCAAATCTGATCCATCATTTTTGGGCACCAATAAATTAGTGACTCTGTTGGGGATAGCTATCTGTGAAAGATATATTTAGAATCTTTGGTTACAGTTGTAAAATTCAAAAAGACTCTACTGGGAAAGAGGACTCAGGATATTTTATTTCCTCATAGAAAGTGAGGTGGCAACTCTAAAATCTAGTTTCATAAATATTGAGAAAAACCTATCTGAGGGAGGAGATCCAAAAGGGAGATGAAATTTCATCTCATTCTTTTATTACCATGTTTAAGAAATGGATTAGAAGTATATTTATCCCTATTGACCTCATGCCTTTGGATCTTATAAAATTTAAATGCATTACAAATGAATGGTTTTCAAAATTTGCTTATACAGTTCCTAAATTCTATGGAAATTGTAATAAATAGGCTTTTGATCATTTGGATGCTTTTTATGCATTCCTTGATGATTATGAAATTGATACTGAAGGTGATATTATGGGATTGTTTTCCAAGTCATTGGAGGGTTTTGTAAGAGAAATATTTATTTCATTGCCTTCACAAAGCATCTCATCATGGGCTGAGTTTGAATAATGGTTCCTTGATATTTTCCATGACAAGGATGAAGAAAATGAATCCATTGTGAATCATGACCAGGAGGAAAAACTTCTCAATGAGGAACAAATTTAAGATTTATTAGATATTGAATATCAAAAGTATGTGAAGAAGAATGGCCTAGGTTTTTTCTATAACCATCAGAATAAGCATGTACATGTGGTATTTAATGAAATAAATGATAAATCCCAAGAAAAAAATACATTAAAAGAATACATGCACTATGATCCATACAATAGGGAAGAACACATGTTGATTGATAATGTTGAATATTTTCTTGGGTATGATATTTATGTGAACCATAATAATGATTTTCATGGATATGAATTACTTTCTAATTTATTATGTGAGAAGAAACTGCATACTATACAAGAAGAGGATAAAATTATAGAAAAAAATATTTATGAAAATATTGATTCAATTGATAGAGCAGATCATGATTCTCAAGAAAATATATTCCAACAAGAGGTACAACTTAATAGAGATATTGGAGAAAATGAAAAAGCATATGAAGAGGAAAATAAACTATTATTGCAAAACATTCCAGAAGGTGATACATATTTAAGAGCACTATGTGAAAAAGAAAAGGAGGAAAATGCATTTGGAGATACCCTAAATTTTTGAGATCAACTATATAAGGAAAATAAAAAAATTAATGTATATAGTTGAAAGGGAAAAGTTATTTCAACAATATCTTTTTGAAAGTCAATTACATTCTGATATGCATTGGAAACATACGGATAATTATGAAAAATTTGTGGAGCCAAATTTGCATAATGTGATTCAAGGTACAAATATTTTAAAAGGGAATAATGAAAATTTACCAAAGGTCTTTTCCAAGAAAAATGTTGCATCCACAAAGAATGAGTTGTACAATGAAAGGAATAATCATGGCATTCAGATTTCTCATGGGAAAAGAATACATCGGATAAGTGATTATAGAAATATTAATATTCAAATCAGACATAAAGGAAGTTACAATAGTCTATTTCCAGTCTGTATGACACAAGCAGGATTTGACCATGAAGGATGCTATGATACATTCTGAATGACCTTGTTGGTTAATGATCAGAATTGAATCTTTGATAGAGGAAGGCATTACCATCACAGATTGGGATCTATTTCAAGGAGTTGTTTCTTCCTCTCTATATTCTATTATTTTATTTTAAATGATTTCATTTTTTTTGTTTAATAAATTCAATAGTTTTTTTTTTTTAATTACTAGTAAAGAAGTAGGTCATATTTTTCTTATTCCAGCAGAGATTTGAAGTCATTTTTTAATTGTAAATCATTGTTTATACATCTATAAAGGTTCCCATATCTTTTTCCATGTATGAAAAATGAATTTTTGATATTTTTACATATTTTTGAGATGCCGACAACCTAAAAAATGCCCAGAAATCTTTTAAAATGACCCACATTTATAAATAACAACTAGCATAAAAGTTGATGAGATAAAAGATGATGATTGCGGGATGCCCACATAATACATTGGTTGAAAGTGTTTTAAAGTATCAAACAAATGAAAATTACAGTTATCAACAAAATATGTAGCCTGAAGCATGGAAGCCCACCCTTGGCCAACCTGTCAATGCATCATCCTTGGTGAGCCCAATCCATCTTCCCCTGCTATTCACCAGGCATAAAACTTTTCTTACATGCCCCTCACCCAATAAGTAACTTAGGAATTTACCGACGCAAAGGAATAAAGCTCTTACTAAGAATGTCATGCGGTAAATTAATCGTAGTCCATCTGGCCATTATAAGAATCAATGATGAAAATAACTCATCGATAATTCAGGGATAATAAGTAGAACAACGATTATATAGGGAGAGGAACAAAATACATATTTGTCACTACAGCCAAATTAAAACTAAATACATTATGTCCATATTAATATGATATCAAGACTTGAAGATTAAATTGATGAGCAGTGGTGAAAGAAAGGCAGGCCTCCACTTCTTTAATATTTTTCAAGAAATTTTGTAACAATTTTCTAAGAAAATAGGATAGAGTTGGATTCAACATGCCTTTTGCGCAATTAAGCTTCTGGTTCAAATTGAAGAGCAGGAACCATAACCCTAAAATCATCTGCAAAATGAAATGTAAATCATCTCAACCAAAAGGTATTTGCTGAGGTAAGTATTATTTTTAGAACACAATTATTTTCCTTATATTTTCTCTATAAGTTTTATTAAGTTTATATTTTTATCAATGAGAAAATATTTATTGGATTTTATCTTAATATGCAATATGATAAATATTTTTGTATATATGAGAGTTTGCACAAGATAGATTCATATAGCCACATGATTATATTTTATGATTTGAATATTCACTATTAATGAAATGGCCCTAAGTGGATAAGGAGGAAATATCTCATTCCGATATAATATTTTCATTTTGGAAGCAAAATGAAAAAGGAGAATGCTCTTCTCTTTTATTTTGTATTTTTTGTAGTACTTTTATTTTTATTACTATAATCTATGATTTTCTAGTGGTCTGCTTCTTCCATTGATAACTAGACTCTCGCTGCATCCAGGCATGAATACACGTCCCCAACTGGAGCCACTGTTGACACCTAATTTTGCAAAACCAAAATTTTATTTTATTTTTAGTTAAATAGTTTGGGAAGGTTTTTTATGAAATATTGTTAAAGTGAATCAAAATAAAATGTTTAAATAAAAGAGATAATTTGAAATAAAATATTCCTTTTCAAGAAAAAAGGGTGGCGAGAGGGAGTTGAACACTCAACCTCTCAAGCATACCCTCTTTTCCTACCTACCTACTTGTTCCCTCCCTAACCAATTAGTCTAATGTTATTCCTAGAGAGGTTTTGGAGTGGAATTAATTTATTTACACTTTTCATGTGCAGGTAATAAAATTAAGGCAATGTTCACACAGGGAGTATATATTACCCAAAATATTTTAATTTGCAATATGATTTAATTTGGCATAAAGATATTATTTTCAAAATTATTACTGAGAAAAAGGAATGGGGAGAGGGAGTTGAACACTCAACCTTTCGGCCCAACCCTCTTTTTCCTAATTACCTAAACTCCCCCCCCCCTCTCCCCCCCTCCCCTATCTAATTAATCTATGTTATTCCTTGAAACATAGGTTAGAGTAGAAAGATATAAACACATTTTTTTTGCTCTATGATAAATTTATGTTAAAATATATCCTTTTTTACCTCGGTTATTTTTTAAAAGGTCTATTAAAATAAATGGCTTCATTTTAGGGTTACTTTTTAAATTTATCGTCTTTTCCAATTTTAATAGTATTACCCTATGTAAATATTTTGAGTTATCATTTTACAGTAAGTTTTCAATTTTTATTTTCTAGGGTGAATTAAAATGTTTATAACTTTTCTAAGCTAGATTTTAGAAACATATTTATATTTATATGAGGCAAATATTATTTTACATTTTGAAAAATATTTAAAGAGGGAAATGTATTATGTTTGAAATCTAAAAATCAAAATTTAATTAAAACATAAGATTATATTATCCTTTCCTATTAATATGTTGTTGTGTATGAATGGGTTTTAGGGTCTGTCATATTAATAGGATTTTGTGCCTTGATAAATGAAAAAAGAGTACATTTGACAATAATTTTAAACCTTATTAGTAATTTTCTTATTTTATCAAAGAAACATTTGTATGCATTGCGTTAAATTTTCTTATGTTATGGCCCTCTTGATGATTTATTTTGATATATTATTAATTATTAAAACTAATATTTAATATAGGGATCATTTTAAAGATTTGAGAAAATTATTGAATTATAATGAAGCCCTAAATTAAAATTCATTAAAGGTTATCTAATTATGGATTTGGTGTGCATGAGTTTTATATCATAAACAGGTGCTGATAACTGAGTAAATTATCCACAAATGTGATAAATATTATTTGTAAATGTTAGGATAGATTATCCTATACCCAAGACCCAGTCTATAGACTTCCACCAAAATAGAGATGATATCAATACTAGATTGTATTCATATGAGGTGAGAATAAACATACAAACCCTCTTCTTAAATAGCCAAGAGCTTGTAGAAAGAAAGGATAGGGTTGAGACAAGTGTCTCAAATAGGAGGAGGTAGAGTTCTGATAGAACTCTACAATATCCTCTAGGATATCATATAGTCCAAATTGGACTCAAAGATATCTATCTAACTCATTTATGAGTTAACCTAAGTAAACTCAAATAAGAAGTAAATTGATTAAACAATATTTCTCCAATAACCCCCCTTAAGTACAACTTAGGGAGTAAAATAATGTAGTAGAAATGCTTTATGGTTCCTGGAAACTAGGCCATGTTAGGTGTTAGCACATTTTCATGTCACAGCTAAATTCTTTAGAAAACGGTCTACCCCTACAAAAAATTTCATGGCTATAACATGATTCTTCTGGTCCCTGCATTCATTTTTGTGTCTTTGGCCTTGAAACCCTTGCAAATATTCAAAAACTAGCCATTGTGTGAAAAAAAACCCTAAAATACCTAGGCACTATTCTATTTTTAAGTTAAATTTTTGGGCCACTTAAAAATCCTAATTCGCACGTGCTTTATATTATTGGTCGGTCCCTGTTTAAATTTTTCCTAAGTCTTTACCCCCGGTGGCCTTTAATATTTGCTAAGTCTATGTGCCAGACTAAATGATTTTCCCTAAGTCCTACCTTTTAATATTTCCTGGGCCCGGTCTTTTGATAGCATCTTGATCTAACGGCGGGCATAAGTTCTCATAAGATTTGTCAGAGGCTTGCGAACTTACGCTAGCCATTGATTCCTTTTCATGATGCAAAGCTTTTCAAATGGGGGGGTCCACTACCATGTAACAACAGGTGGCATCTCCTCATTGGCCAAGATAAATAATGAAGTGGCAGAGTTGTCAGAGTGACCCATGAGCGAAGGAAAAGTTACTTGTCCACTTGCCAGATTTTGTGACATGGTAGCTTCTCATTCGTTGGAGTATCTTATGTTGCACAGTGAGGTCCCTCTCTATGATATCGGCTAAGATTCCAGATCGATGGTTGGCGTATAAGTTCATAGAATTTTTTGAGCCCTTTAGATCATGCACCATCTGTCTGATCCTCCAGGTGTTCATGTCAGAGATAAAGGTGGGTCCAAAATAACACGTAGGCACAGTTGGCGGTTTTTTATTGGTCCATGATTTAATGTGTTGGCATTTGTTAGTGGGACCTAGTTTTTATCTTTTCAGAGGGTCCTGAGATTTGCAAAAAATTGACGGTGGGCATAAGTTCTTAAGGAATGTGTCAGATACATGAGATCTTTAGACAACCGTCGATTTTACCTTTTTCAGAGGTGACAAAATATGGTGGGTCCACTGCTACATGTACACAAATGGCGTCTCCTCGTTGGTCAACATGGATGATAAAGCAGGGTGGGGTCACTGTCAGAAAAGTTGGTGATGAGGATGGAATCGATGGTTGGCATATGATCTCATGGGTGGTGTTAGAGCCATGAGATCTTGCGCCCGTCGTCCAATTTAAAGGCTTACTGATTGTGGGTCTTGTGTCAGAGATGACTGAGCATGGGCAGTGAATGGCTGGCTGACAAGTGGCATAAAGCAGGCCCAGGTGGGGGTCTAAAGGTTTGGTAGTCCTAATAAATTTGTTTAGCAGCCTAAAAAATTCATAAGGCTTCGCTCATTTGCGCAATAAAATGGTGATGCTCTAGATTGACTGGCGATTCAGCGAACAAGTGTTCGCGTAATCACTAAACTAATTGGTGGAGACATAAAGTATTCTATGAATTGAAAAAAGGTCTTCGGTCACCAGTTCACTAAATTTGACTGGGGTCCTTTTAAAAGTTAAAGACAAAAAGCCTGCGAAATATGAAGATCTGATGGTCAGGACTTAAAGTTCATCCAAATTTAAATGTCGACCACCGATTTGCTGCTGGCACTTGGAAATGACCATTGTATTTCAAATTCAAATTTGTAGAGGGTTTCCAGTGACAGGAAGTACCAGAATTTATGGTTTTAGCAGGTGATTTCGATTGGCTTGGTGGTGCTTGCTATTGCAGTGTGGTCCAGGGTGTTAAGTGATCATTTGCAGGGGTCTGTACTATGTCCTTTGTGCTTGATGTGTGTTGCAAGTGGCTGAATAGGTTGACAATTTGGGCATTTTTGTGGTTCTCAGTACCTTCTCAGTGAAATTATCATGATTAAGGATCACTCTGGGATCTGTCTTCTCCTGGTTGCCTGGGTTTCTTCCCATGTAATAAATTTTTGACTATTTCTAGTTGGTCTAGTGGGTGAAACCCTAAGCCTAATCATCCATAGCTTGTTGCATCCTATTCTAGGATCCCAAGATGATTAGTGGTATAAATAGTTAAAGTTTTGACTTTGTAAGGGTTCAAGTTTTCGTCTGAGAGCTAGTTCCATGAATGTTTTGCTTTGTAAATATTGCCTTCTTCTCTGCATATAGGATCCCCTCTTTCCTCTCTGGTTTTGGAGAATATAATACAAATTGTGATAGTTTGTCTTATGTATGTATGAGATTCAATATGTTTCTACTGTTATCAGATTGTCTCCATCTTGGGTTTTAGACTTATTGATTATGGCATCAAGGGTGTTGTGATCTTTCTATATGCATTTCCTATGTGTCTGCAATAGAGTTGTTTTTCATAGAAGCAACTAGGTCTAGGATTGGTTTTCAGGTGTGTATGAATTGGGGTATCAAGGGTATCTCATGTTTATCTTTCAGTGGATGTAGATCAATGTATTACTTGTTTATAGGTCTCTTCTAAGGGGAGGGTTAATATCCTTTGAATGAGTGATAGCACATTTGGATACACAAGTGGTTTGATAATGTATGGTCTGATTAATGGTGTATGTGTGATGTAAGGCATCAACATATTTGAATATATTGTCTCCTTGTTTCATAGCTTTCTATTTTAGTGAGGCATTTGACTCTGTTACCCATTGGATAAGGCACTGGTCTATGAGAGACTAAGGGTATTTTAGGGGTCCATTCAACCCAACATTAACCTTTCAAATCAAATACCTTTCCCTTTCATGTTGGTAATAGTAGTAGTAGGAAGTTGTTTCTAGTTTTCAGACTCATTCTATGTGAATAGGGCTATTGCATAAGAGTTTGTCTCATGGGGGTACAGGATACCTAAAAGGGTTTGAAGAATAATCCACAATAATCTATCTGTAGGCCTATTGTTTATCATGAGGTGTCTTGAGTGTGCAGATAAGGCAATACCTACCTAAGTGATGTGGAGCTCAAAGAAGAAGGAGGATTCCTTTATATCCTCATCAATTGGACTGTTTCCTTGTCAAACTTGAGTGCCTACCCTGAAAATCAAGCCCATCTATTGATTCAAGTTTGGTCCTGCAAGGAAAATCACCAACATTAGGTACCCATGTACAACTACAAAGAAATATCTCATAAATAGGGAAAAGGAGAAAAACCCAATGGGATAAAACTCCTCTTACTAAAAAGGAGAACAAACAAATGCTAAAAAGAAATGAAAAAGGAAGGAAGAAGGACTCCTCAAGACCCCCCAAGGACTACTTCCTTCACCCCTAACATTGGTCGCAACTGAAGATAGCGAGGAGATGCTAAAGGTTTGGTGAATATATCTTCAACTTGCTATTCCGTAGGCAAATACTCCAAAGATAAAACACCCTCTTGAATGAGTTGTTGAATAAAGTGCATGTGGATTTCAATGTGTTTGGTGCATTGATGTTCCACAAGGTTGTGAGAAATATGTATGGCACTTTGATTATCACAACAAAGAGTAGTGGGATGATTAACAAGGAAGCCAAACTCTGTCAATAATTATCGAAGCCAAAGAATTTATTGACTTGCTAAGACAACGGCTTGATATTCAGCTTCAGTTGAGGATAATGCAATAGCAGTTTTCTTTTTACAAGACCAAGCAACTAGACCAGAACCAAGGCAGAAAACAAAGCCAGAGGTAGACATTCGGTCATCAACATCACTAGCCCAATCTGAGTCAGTTGAGCCCACAATCTCAGTAGCACCTGATGTGTAGTGAATGCCAAATTATAGAGTGCCCTGAATGTACCGTAGAATGCACTTAGCTACCTGAAAATGGCTCGCATGTAGATTGTGAGAGAACCGGGAGACCAAACTTACTGCAAAGGAAATATCAGGACAACTATGTGTCAGGTACAAAAGGCTACCAACTAACTACCTATATAAGATAGCATCCACTGAGGGAGTAGTGTAGTTGGTAGACAACACAACACTTGATTGAAAAGTAGCCAGGGCCAGGATGCCATTTTTTCATTGTATAGAAGTTGCTGGTGATCTCCCACACAATCTATAGAGGAGTTTCCACAGGAACTTCGATGCAGCCCTTCCATTTTGAGCTCTCCATTCTCATTCAACTAGTATTTTTCTATGGCTCACAAATAGTGTGGTCTAATCTCAAAGTAGAGGAATATTGTATTGGAGTGTTTTGCTGCTGTACTAATGAAAGAACATTCTTAGTGCATGCAGCAGTTGCAAGGTGGAGGGCTAGCTTTCTTGGCAGACATTTAGTTTGGCCAGCGATTGATGAACCATTGATTTTCTTCATGGTGAAGGGGTGTGTGTAGTAGTTGGATGATAAAGGGCTTGACGTGTATTTTCCTTGTGCCTTGTCTTAGATGGCCTGCAATTTTTTTTTCTTCCTGCCAACCACAACATCTTTGGCGCACTAAGTGGCACATCGGATTTAAGTCTACATTTATGATAGCCTTGACTTTGTGCTATTTTTTATCAGTGCAACATCCACTGTGGCCTGCGTATTAAATTGTGCAGTTATGGTCAGGATAGAGATTGCATTATATCAGATATTTGTAGTCTGATTTATTGCTTGGGCCATGAAAATCCCTTGGTGAGTGTGGATTTATGTAGAACAAGACTTCACAGGCCCATGTGAAGATAATGATTGTAGGCCTACTTTGATTGACTTTCACTTTTTGGGTGAAGGTGGCATTAATTTTCTATGGCTTCATTAACGTCTAGTTGGTGCCCTCAATAGTCCTATTTGTGTCTTTATCAAAGTTATTGGTTCATATGGAACAATCAAGAACCTTTTTGTGATTCTATCACTACCTAAGATAGGCATTTTTTCAAATTGGTACCAATTTTGATATCACCCAAAAGTTGTCGTGACAAAGTTATTTTCTGAACATTTTCCCATTTCAAGTCATTTGGACTATCTTGAAGTGAGAAGTTTTTTTGTTTTCTCTTGGCAAAATTATTATCCAGGCATTGTACAATCTATTTGTATCTATTCTGGGGGTTGTATATTGCATATTTATCCTTTGTGTACCCTTGTACAACATGTCAGATTACAAGTGGACCAACTTGAGTTCACAAAAGCATTTGAGGAGTTTGTTCATAGAAACAAAATGGATGAGGCCAAAGGACTTATCGGTCTTCATGTGTCAGGTAACTTGTTGTTTCACATTGCTGAGTGTACAACACCAAAAGAAGTATGGGATAAGCTTGCAGGGTTGTATGGTAAGGCCGACCAATTTAAAATCTTGCAGCTTGAAGCTGATCTAAGTTCTCTTTCCCCAGATGCATTTCCCTCTATTCAGGATTTCCTTGCACAATTCAAGTCAGTTTTGTCTCAGTTGAAAGGTTATCGTCATGCCAAAGAAGATAAGGAGTGTATTTTCTTGATCTTGTCTAAGCTTAGAGGTCCTTTCCAATTGTTTGTCTCTACCTTCTATTCTACTATGGATTCTATGGGAGATGATCATAAGATTCCCTCATTTGAGGACTTTTGTGATAGATTAACTAGGGAGCAAGCCAAGTTAATTCAGATGGATGTTCTTCCTAAAAGTAATGCATTGATTGCTCAATCTCCTAAAGGAAAGGGTAAGTATAAGAAGAAGCCACATACAGATTCATCTCCAGGAGGAAAGCCTCCTTATAGACCTCCCTATAAGCCTAAGGTGAATAATGATCAAAAGTCTAAGCCTCCTTCTCCTCCTCCTAACTCAGGAGGATCATCTTCTAAGTATAAGAAGAGACAAGAGAATATGTCTTTTTGGGGTAAACCTAGGCATAATGACACACCATATTCTTAGAGGCTGGTAGCATTAGAAGAAGCTATGAAGAGGTACAACATTACAGTGCCTAATTCTTCTTCCTCGAGCAAAGGACAAGCCTTCTCAGCTAAGGCTTCATCATCTACAAGTTCTAGTTGGATTCTTGATTCTGGTGCTTTGCATCACATGACTCATTCTATTGATCTTCTTGATTCTCTTTCTAATAGTTCTACTTCACATATTACAGTTGAGAACTCATCCCAGATTCCAGTTCTAGGGATGGGCTCAATTAAGATGCACAATGGTAACATTGATGATTTTCTTTTTGTTCCTAATATTTCATAGAATCTTCTTTCCATTTATCAAATTTGCAATCATGGTGATGGAAAAATTGTTGAGTTTTCTCCTACTAATGTGACTATTATAGAGATGCAGAATCCTGAAAAGATCATTGCTACAAGACCAATTGATCATGCAGCCCACTTGTATAAGTTTGATGGGTTTGATTCTTCATCAGGATCATCCCTTATTTCTCACGCAGATTCTACAAGCAAGCTTTGGCATGAAAGGTTTGGACACTTGAATTACAAATATCTTCAATAGATGAGCACACAGAACTTGGTCATTGGTCTACCTCAGATCTCTTGTTTAGATGGAGTTTGTTTAGGTTGTGTTCTTGGCAAGCATCATTGATATCCCTTTCCTAAGGTTATGGCCATACGAGCTTCGACACCCCTTGAGTTGGTGCATAGTGACCTCATGTCATTTCCAACTCCTTCATTTTTAGGGGCCAAGTATGTGCTCACCTTTATTGATGACTTCTCCAGGTGCATGTGGGTTTACTTTTTAAAGTGCAAGAATGAGGTCCTTCAACACTTCATGACCTTTCTTGCATTTGTGGAGAAGCAATCAGGATATTCCCTCCAACAGATCTACACAGATAATTATATCAAGGAATTCTTTCATACTCAAGGTATTGTTCATCAGCATACATTGCCATACACTCCTCAGAAAAATGGTGTGGCTGAGCAGAAGAATAGAAGTTTACAAGAAATGGTTAATTGCATGCTTCAGTCTCAATCTATGGCTCCAATATTTTGGGTAGAGGCTATCAATTGTGCCAATTACATTTAGAATCATATGCCTCACATGGTAGTACTCAATAAGACTCCCAAAGAGGCTTGGTCTCATGTCAAGCCCCGAGTCTCCTATTTCAGAGTATTTGGCAGTGATGCATGGACATTCATTCCTGATAATCGGCGCAAAGCGATGGAGAAGAAAAGTTAGTGATTCATATTTGTTGGCTATTGTGAGGATGTGAAGAGATATTAGTTGTTTGATCCTATCACTCAAGAGGTTCAATTTTGTCATGATGTTCAGTTTGATGAATCCTTTACTCAGAAGGATAATTCATCACAAGCCTCTCCCTCTCTTCTTCCACATTCTTCTTCTAAGGATGTATTTCCTTTAGATGATGATGATGATGATGTTGCTGATGCTCCTTGTGCTACCATTCCTGAAGATGGTATTGATCTAGTTGTTGACATTACTCCATCTTCTTCTACTCCTCCACCTATACCTAGTAGACCTTTATGGGCTCAAATAGTTGTTGAGGAAGCTAGTCCTCTTGCAGGTGATCCATTAGCCACTCATCACACTCATTCCCAAACATCAGGTATCGGTCTTTTGAGTCATGCAGTCTTTACTGATCCTGAGAAGTTTTTAGATGCTTTAGGTATACCTGAATAGGATAATGCTATGGATTAGGAGTATTCTTCTTCAATGAAGAATCATACTTGGGATTTGGTTCCTATTCCTATAGGAAGAAAGCTAGTTCGATGCAAATGGCTATATCATACTAAATTTGTAGCTGATGGTTCTATTGATAAGTATAAGGCCCATCTAGTGGCTAAGGGGTTTTCTTAGCTTGAAGGTATTGACTATTCTGAGACCTTTCCTCCCGTTGCCAAGATGGATTCCATTCATCTTGTACTTTCTATTGCTGCATCAAAGGGTTGGTCAGTGTATTAGATGGATGTGAAGAGTGCCTTCCTGCATGGTGATCTTAAAGAGGAGATCTATATGGAGCAACCACCAAGTTTTGTACATAATTCTTCACTTATGTGCAGGCTTTGATGTTCTTTATATGGTCTCAAGCAACCTCCTAGAGCTTGGTATGAAAAGATGGATAGATTTTTGCTTGCTTCTGAATTCACTAGATGCCATTCCGATCCTATAGTTTACATTCAACGGCATGGGGGAAATCTTCTCATTCTTGTTCTTTATGTGGATGACTTGATACTTACAGGGAGTTCTCATGCCATGATTGAGAAAACTCAAAGAGCCTTGATGAAGCAATTTTATATGAATGACCTTGGTTTGTTGCATTATTTCCTTGGTCTTCAAATTCATCAATCTTCAGTAGGTATTTCAATCTTCCAGTAGAAATATGCTCTTGATTTTCTACAAATATTTGGAATGGCTGATTGTAAGTTTGAATCAAGCATATGATAGATTCCAAATTGGACTCAAAGATATCTATCTAACTCATTTATGAGTTAACCTAAGTAAACTTAAATAAGAAGTAAATTCATTAAACAATATTACTCCAACAAACTGCTCAAACAGATTGTACAATATTACTCCAATAAACTGCAAAAAAAAATAGACATTAAATACAAACAGATTGTACAATTCTTGGATAATAATTTTGCCAAAAGAAAACAAAAAACACTTCTAACTTCAAGATAGTCCAAATGGCTTGAAATGGCAAAATGTTCAGAAAATACCTTTGTCATGGCAACTTTTGGGTGATATCAAAATTGGTACCAATTTGAAAAAATGCCTATCTTAGGTAGTAATAGAATCACAACAAGGTTCTTGATTGTTCCATATGAACGAGAAACTTTGATAAAGACACAGATAGGAGTATTGAGGGCACCAACCAGACGTTAATGAAGCTGTATAAAATTAATGCCACCTTCACCCAAAAAGTGAAAGTCAATCAAAGTAGGCCTACAATCATTATGTTCACATGGGCCTGTGAAGTCTTGTTCTACATGAATCCACGCTCACCAAGGGTTTTTCATGGCCCAAGTAATAAATCAGACTGCAAAGATTTGATACAATGCAATATCTATCCTAAACATAACTGCACAATTTAATACTAAGGCCACAGTGGGTGTTGCACCGATAAAAAACTGCGCAAAGTCAAGGCTATCATAAATGCAGACTTAAATCTGATGTGCTACTTAGTGCACCAAAGATGTTGTGGTCAGCAGGAAGAAAAAAAAAACTGCAGGCCATCCAAGATAAGGCGCAAGGAAAAGACACGTCAAGCTCTTCATCATCCAACTGTTGTGCACGCCCCTTCACCATGAAGGAAATCAACGGCTCATCAATCACTGGCCAAACTAAATGTATGCAAGAAAGAGGGCCCTCCACCTTGCAACTGCTGCACGCACTAAGAATGTGCTTTCATTGGTACGCCAGCAAAACACTCCAATGCAATATTCCTCTACTTTGAGATCGGACCACATTATTTGTGAGCCATAGTGAAATACTAGTTGAATGAAAATGGAGAGCTCAAAATGGAAGGGCTGCGTTGAAGTTCCAATGGCAGCTCCTCTGCAGATTGTGTTGGAGATCACCGGCGACTTCTGTGCAATGAAAAATGGCATCCTGGCCTCAGCTGCTGCAACAAGTCGTCAAAAACCTATAAGAATCCTCACAGAGAAGATGAGGAAGGGTTTGCAAATTCAATGAGAAACTCATGGCCAACAGTGATAAAAGAAATGAGGCCCCTCCAATGAAAATGTTGCGCACGCCGATAAGGTCTTAATGCCTATGTTCTGTTCCACACTCTCCTTGCCAACAAAGAAGCGTGTGGTTCCACCGAATCCACCACAAGTCCACAAGGGCAAGCGTAAGTGGCCAGATTACGAGCCACACCTTCATTCACGTCGATCTAGGCACCAAAAAAAGACCAAATCAAAGTCGCTACCAATGAATGTGAAACGTGTGATTTTTTGACTTTACAAAATCTACAGACCTAATGCATCCACATATCTTCTTTGAAAGATGAAGAATTGTCGATAGAAAATTAAGAAATACTGGTCAAACCAGTGAGTCTGCGCGGGCAATACTGGCAAATACAACCCAATCCTCCCACTAAGAGCACGAGACACATCACCACAAATCAAATGGATGTGTGCCACTAGCAGATTCTTGCCATTAACATAATCCTGGACTATTTGATAGTCAATGCAAGCTCTCCTTGGCACCTGCATTAAACACGACACTGAGGGAAACTTCTTTGCACAAGATATCAACCATCGCAAGGATCCAGCAAGATTTCAGTGACTTCCACAATAG